>JAVTVJ010002283.1:0-177182 GCA_034509425.1 Eopsaltria australis | reverse complement strand
TCTCTGCAAATAAAGTAGTTCTCATTATAGTGAGACAAACACTGTTGGAAAGTCAAGCTGGTTCTGATCCTCAATCGCAGTTAATCTGATGTCATGACCTCTTAATGCAGAAGCAAAGAAATTCTCCAAGGCAAAAGATTTTTCGACCTGTAGCAGGGTCTCTCAAAATTTTTTGGCATCAACACACTACCTAGAGTGAAGGGTAAAAAAGTGTGTTGGACAGGGAGGATAATTGCATATAATTAGTAGCCTGATGCTAGTTACTTAGTTTTCCATTAATTACTTTATACAGATGATTTTTTCACGTCAGTAAAGCTGTGCTTCATATTTTAATCCAACTTTGCAGTTTGTTGTTCCACAGAGGTATTAGTGCTGTGAAAAAGAGGCTTTGAAACAAACTGTAAGGCATGAAATCTGTCATGTTCTTATTTGAAAGATGAGAGTAGCTGCATCAATATTAGCCTTTAAAAAGTGATGCAAGTATTTAATAGTCTGTGCTCTTTTTGTTTGAAATATAGTAAACAAAGATTTATCCACCTAGTTTATTTTTGAAAATCCTACCAAATTGGACATTTTCAAGTTTTAGCTGGTAGTAGCTACTTCCAGGACTCATTTTCCTTGTTGTTTTGGTAGAATTATATTTGCAAATTAAATAAGAAAGGGAAATCTGTGGCTCTGTGAAGTTTTTTTCAAAATCCAGACCTGTTGTAAGTGAAGCAAAATGTGAAATGTGATAGCTTAAAATAAAATAAGTGGCTTTAGTTTACATTGGCTTCAGTTTATTTTTGTGCACATTCAAGGCAGCTTTCTGTATGTCTATTAGGCAGGAACTAACTAAAGAAGCCTACTCCTCAAAGAAAATTAAAATAGTCCTGAAGATGATATTAATGCAGAGTCTATCAGTATTTTGTCTAGGAAGTTGATGTTACATAGAGCATCGTGGTCCTCATTCAATGAACCCTGGCTGGGCATGTTTGTTGGGTAAGGAAGATAAGGATTCTAGATTTAGTTTGCCTAATTCCCTTAAGAATTTAGAATGTGCACAGAAATCTGCAAAATTTAAGGAGGAATTGCTTGAAAAGTTATTGTAAATCTGCTAGCATTTCCTGCTCTTTCTTGATCTGGGA
Source organism: Eopsaltria australis (assembly GCA_034509425.1). Taxonomy (NCBI): domain Eukaryota; kingdom Metazoa; phylum Chordata; class Aves; order Passeriformes; family Petroicidae; genus Eopsaltria; species Eopsaltria australis. Next base: position 176,055 of record JAVTVJ010002283.1, on the reverse strand, counting down.
TGACTGTAAGGGCAGTTGGTCTGTCTTAATGGAGTTTTAGCACTTTCCTCTCCTGGGAGAAATGAAACTGATGGGAAAAACAAGAAACCAAATATATGAGCAACTTCAAAACCATTTGTGGTTTTGGTTTTAAAAATATGAAGCTTTTTGTAGGTGGAGTCACACATTTATTTTTCTGAAGCAATTTACTACCCCATTAGCCACATATTGTTGTGTTTAGATTATATAAATGCTAGTGTAATATAGATAAATATTATTTGATTAAAACTGAAGTGATACATTTTCTTGAGAAATAAACTTTAAATAGTGGAACAACCTTTAAAAGTTTTCCTGCTTCACGTGAATAAATATAGCAGCTCTGGAACTGGGTCACTGTCAGGCAAGAGAGAAGTAGGGAAATCCGTTTAATGGAACAGTGCAACTGGGAACTGAGTTCTTATTGGAAAACACCTGTTTCTTGCATTATTTCAATAATATGAATATACTCGAGTGATCACATTTCCCATTTCGTAAAATTAAAGTTGTAGTAAGGGAGCCCTCTTTAGTCCTGCTAAATCCTGGAAGAGCACTCACAGATGTCTGAGATTGTGTAATAGCTGAGAAAATACATACTGCAGAGAGGATTTACAATTGCCTGAGATGAGTCAAGTGATGATTTCCCTGGTTCGTGATGTCCTATAAATTCCTGCTATAGTTTGGATAAAAATACTTCATAGAAATACATTTTGGGGATTACAAGGAGGTACCATTAATATTCTTGTGCTGCATAAGATGTCTGAAGTGTTCCAAATTTATTCTTATAGTTATCCTTAAATAATCCTTTCCCAATCCTTACCAAAATGTTTTCTAAGTTTAGTTCTTCAAATAAATAATAAAGGAAAATAATACATAATAGACTTGTGACTATTTGTATCTGATTAAAATTATTATCTGAAGAAGATAAAGTATGTCTGAAGCAAGGCAATTTCAAGGTGTCATGTCTAGTGAAAGAGAGTGTTTTGTGCTTTTTTTCTTAAATGAGTGTGACTTGCATACTGAGGTACATTTATCAGAAGGGTGTGTTCCCCAGAGCAGATAGAACCAAGAAGAATTTCCAGGACCATTTAGTCCCATCACCAATATTGTGCAACACCCTCATTTTCTACTTTTTTTTTTCTTAGCTCCACCAGTACTCATATTGAAAAGCTGTTTCAGAATAACCCCATCTGATATTAAAATAGCAGTGTGAAACATAGCTTCATGTGTCAAGATGAGACTTCTATTTTAAATGTCATCCAGGTTTTTTTTTGTTCCAAGTGTCACCACATTCTCATGCTCAGTGATTTTGTCCCTCAACTTACTAGTTTATTAAGCTGTTGAGGAACAAGACTTTATTCAAGATTTTACCAGTATGTATTTAATGATTGTTAAAGATTGCTAGCAGGTGGTTAAAAATTAGTTGAAGTTACTTGGAATAAGCAAACAAAGGCGCATACATGGCCAGTCTAAGACACTTCTTAATTAACTTCAGGCAACAATAAAGCAACACTGTGAATGCTAATAGAGTTAGAATAAACAGGATTGTAAGGGTATAAATTCAAACTGGAAAAATTATTTTAGGGAATATATTTTAATGGATATAAAATAAGTTATGCCTATTGTATTTTTCTTTTCCAAATCTGTTAATTGTAACAGTATCCTCTAATAATACTATGTTTACTTACTCCTACTGCCTTCCTGTTCCTGTATTTCCTTATTATCTCAATACAGGAAACCTGTGTCATAATTAAAATACAGTGTTTCTGAGTGCATAGATTGAAAGAATTCTAGAACTGCACTGGTCATTTCACAGATACGTTAGTAACTTCATTTGAATTGTGTTTTCTGACTTTTGGTTTGTTTGGATTCTGAGACCAGAAGAAGGTTAAGCCTCTCAACGACAGTGAGAATTTTTTATCTGTGTTTTCATCCATCATTTCAACTACCATTGGGTGAGAGTTCATTTTTCCTGTTTTCCTTGCTGCTGTGGTATACCAGAGTGCCAAGGAGATGGATGGTGGTGGCATTAGACTGAGGAAGTAGTGAGAGCTCTTTGGCAGCTCTTATATGTAGTATCTCAATTTGCTGCTCTAAGATTTGGAGTATATTAGCTCTTACAAAATTTTTCATTGCCATTCATAAAATCAACTGCCTTTCTCTAGACTGTAAATGGAGAAGCATGAAACCTTTTATCTCAGAAATTATTTATATGAAATTTAATGTCCTTCATCAAGATGTGCCTGTGAGTGCAGTCGCTACAGGAGGTACTCCTGTGATGACACAGAGAATGCCTATAATTATTTTTTCCTTAAACTTGAAGACTATGAGAAAAGTGTAAAAAACTGTCATGTGGGAGTCAGAAAACACAGTTCTGTTTCCATTCTTGAGATATGAGACTGAAAAAAAAAGTGAGTTCAGTTCAGTGTTTGCTTTGCTATTGAAGGTATCAGGGCAGGTGATATATTGACAGATTCTAAATTTAGTTTTAAATAAATTTCATTTTTGTTAACATAAAAGATATTCTTACATTGCTTTTGAAGAACTGTCTTCTAGAACCATGATGCCTTATGATTAAATCTGGTGGTGTAAAGCATGTGACATTCAAAGATATTTTTGTTCTTTTTATCATGGTGACTGTAAACACATTTCGAAATAGCACCTCATTTTCTTTTCTTTGAATCTACTGTGACTGAGAGCACTCTATTAGAGATCTGAGAGAGAATCTTTCCTTCTCTCCTCATAATGACCTGCATAGGGTCTTCTGAACAGGAAGAAATGTCATGCTTTGTACACTGTTAGTTGTTCCAGATATTCTACTACAAACTGGCACTGACTGTTGATTTGCATCTACAACATTTAGGCATTGACAGCTATTTTCAGGAAGTCTACAGCTGAGTGTGAATAAACAAACTAAGAAAAAAATTTACTCCACCTGTTAATAGATTACATTCTTCCTGTTTAAAACACAAATTTAAAAATTCATTAGCTTTATTCACTTCCACTTAGTGATGGAGTCTTCCACACCTTCATGATGAAGATCATTATTTCAGTAATTCAATGTGTTCTTCAAAGAAGATAGTGTATATATAAAAATTTATTTCTGAAAAAGGTCAGTCTAGTTTCTGTTCCCTTGTTTAGCTAATGTAACTGTAAAATTTACAGATTAAACCAACCAAATTTATCTGCTTAATGTTCAGAATTTTTTTTACACTTTAACCCTTTTTTATTATATCAGATTCAGGATTTTTTTATTATATTAGTCTGTTGCTCTTTCTGTTTTTGTATTACTGTTTTGAGGTCTTTTATCTCTGGAAAGCAAATTAAACCCTTAACAGACATGAGTTTTCCTGTTTTACATAGATGCCATACCAATTCCAGTAACTTCATGCTGGGAGTCAAATTCAAATTCCTTGAAGCCAAGCAGGCCCTCAGAGCAGCATTGTGGCAGGCATTTGGGAGCATACTGAGATTCTTCTTGGCTCTCTGCTTTGTCTCTCTCTGAGTAGACTCTCTTGACGGCTGAATTCTGCCTCTCTCTACACCTCAGCCTTAAATACAGGTATTTCTTTTCTAGCAGCTGTAACCAGTTGCTGGAGGTTACACTTTACCAGTATTTCTTTCACTTGTTTATGCAATTATACAATTGTTTTTTTAATTAAGTTGGACTTAACTAACACTAAGTTAAATGTTTAAAACAGAAAGATGTGACAAAGAGCACTGAAAAATATTTTTGAAGGAATTCAGGTGTAATGACTCTAATAAACTTATGTGAGTACAGGATGTTACTTCATGTTCCCTAATCATCAAGTAATAAGATGCATTTTGAGATTGGTTACTTCTTCTAAAATACATATATTCCTTTACCCAAAAGTTCTTTATGAGTAATGTGGAGAGAACTGATGGCTTAATGCCAGACTTACGCCTGAAATGCATAGCCTGACAATGAATGTGGCCTCTGGCCTTCAATACTATGAAACTCTTAAAATGCTGAAAAATCACTTAGTGAGATTAAGAACAGTATCTAACACAAAACAAGTTTCAAGTAAATCTGTCACAAAAGGCATATGACTATGTTCTAGGAAATTTCCTCATTATTGACTACAGGAATAAAACACAAAGTAAAAGGGGTGCTGTGTTTTATGCACAGACACCCTGTAACACAGGGAGCAAAGGGGGTGGTTGTACTTGGAAGAGACAGTGAGGTTTCACATGAGCTGGAAACACTGTGAGGAAGCTGTTATCTGTCTGGATGCACCATCTCACAGTGTTGGGCAGCTGCTGTGTCAATGGCCACTGCACTCAGACAACAGCACCTCAAAATATCTTAAAAAGTAAATTAGAAAAACAGTAACCTCCTCAGCAGTACAGCCCAAAAGATGTATGTATAGAATGCTGCATAAATAATTAGAAAGTCCTGCTGTGATTGAAAAAACCGAAGTATTTTTGTTAAGCAGGTGTAATTTTTCGTCTGGTAGAATTCAGTCGTTTAAATGAGGCCATGCTTATTTATTGCAGCTAGATATCTGGTCTGTTACTCGCTAATTTGTGTCAAGTGGCCAGTCCTGCTATCATCATCTCAGAAATATTCAGATCCTTATTTAGAGTATAAAGAACTGAGAGAAGTTAGAAATTCTGTTTGCAAAAGTCTGAGCCAACTGACTTCATTGATAACTCATGCAATAAAGGTATAGCAAATATGGAGGGATAAAAGAAAGAAATGTCCCATCCTATAAAGACACATCTTTGTCTTTTTTAATCCCCAAAGAAAAACAAAAACCCCTATATTCCCAAACTATTCAGAACAAAAAGGACTCTAATGTTATTAAAACTCATCTTACCACTGGTAGAAAGTATCACAAATTTCATGAAGAGTATTTTTAAACTAAAATATAATTTGAAGAAAAAGATTCCTCAGAATCTATGAATCAAGACTTCTATTACAATGACAATCACAGTGTAAAGACATACAAAAAATCTCATGCCATGGAGCTACTTACCCTCATAATTTTCCTACTCTGTGACTTAACATTTCACAGACTTAATAAAATCATGGCTTCTATTTCAGTATTTTACAAGCTGTCACAAAAGCTTATGAATCTGGTGTCGAAGTACAAACAAAACCAATCATTTTATTGATGGAAACAATGGTACTTTGGCTACCCAGCCAAAAAAAAAGGATAGTGGAATAAATGGAGTATGTAGTGCATTGTTGTAATGAAGTCACTGAAACCTATCTAATTGAATGGCAAGTCATAAAGATAGCATTACTACAGTTTTCTACTACTGTATTAGCTATTTGAAGTATCTATATTGCTGTAAATACTGTAGGATTTGATTAGCAGAAAATAATATAAACGTAATAGCCATCAGCAATCTGGTATATCACTCCTGAAATTCTAGTTCCTAATAAAGTAGAGGTGGTCAGAGGCACGGCCATACAAGAAGACAATAACAAGCATACTATTTTTTTCATAAATAATCCCTCATGAAGAATTGTGTTAATTGCTTTATTTTGCAATAATATGACAGAGATTAAAAAAAATACACTGGGTCTTCCATTGTAAGTAGTTGAACTCCATGTCAGTAGGATTTGAGATGATGTCCATAATGTCAGCTCAATGAATTTTCTACAGAGCTCATTCTCTAACATAAAAACATTTAACTTTAAAAAGAAGAAGCCAAATGAGTAGTTTGATTGATTTGTTTAAAAGTGATGCTTATCAGTCCTGGGTCATAAAAGCTGAAAATTCAAGCACTGAAGACAATGTGAAGATTATAATTGTGAAGTTTTATTTTCATAAGGAAAATACTCAGTGCTCAGATTTCCCAGGAAGTTTGGTGAAGTGATTCTGAAGAACTTGCTAGTTTCCTTTTCCAAAACAGAAAATTCAAGGAAGCTGAGGGGATTCATAGATGAAGTAAAAAATCTTCTGAGCAATGGGATTCAAAGAGGAAGGAAAACAATGACTTCTTTAAATTATTCAGTCTCTAGACTAAATTAGATTATCAATTTTATTATTTTCCTGGATGCATATTTGTCATTTCTTATTTTCTCACTAAGGGAAAGTTGAATTGCTATCATTTTTTTCTAATATGCTCAAAAATAACAAGTAAGTTGTGGTAATTTAAGTACATCTAATTGTGATGTATGTTGCAAAACAATGGCAAGTCTTATTTTATGCTTACTTCCATGCCAATAATAATTTGAAATCAGATACTGCTGATAAGATGACATTTGGGAATGACTGATCCTGTAATCTCAGATGATTATTTGCTCATGCAATTTGTCATTGTTTGTGGTCTATTCTTGCCCTTAGGAAAATTCTGCAGATCAATGGCAAGCTGCATTGGTAAATGGACATACTGAGGCTTGTAGAACGATTTCTAAAGCTGTTACTCACTCCATTTTCTCCCATGGCACATACTGATTCTGACCATTTAAAAATTGATGCAGCTTCTAAACAATTACAGTTGAATTAACCATTCCACACCTGTTCATGGTAACCAAGTAAGGCAGCAAAAGAAGCAGCAGAAAATAAATTCTTCAGACCTTATCTTTGGGTTTTCTCTCATTTTGTATCATAGAAATTTGTGTATCTGTTTTCATGTACTTTGAATAAAAGTATTTGTTTGGCTTGTTTTGGAAAGCAAATCTGTTTGGGCCTTGGACACAATCTTGCTCAAATCACAGTAGATATTTTTTTTTTAAAAATAACTTTCATGAAGATAAGAAGCCATACCATCTACATATCTTCTGTTTATCCAGTGAATTAGAAACTAGGTAATGTTCTGAAGTATAATTTCATTCATGAACCTGTTTAATCTTGATGCATTTTGTGTTAACTAAAAGCCAGAAAGAAGGTTCCAATCAGCAGGATTTTAAAGGAATTGTATAGCTTTGGTTTGCTTGTTTCTATGGGACTTCACCCTTTTTATGCCCAGTCTGCTTGCTTTTTTTTTTTCTTGTTCTTTCTGCACTTTTTCTTTCCTCCTTTTTGCTTTTTAATTTTTTTTTTTTTGCTATGGTTGCTTGGCAGCAGGATAATTGCTGTGTTTTTGTGCATTCTGTATTTTTCCTCTCCATTTATTGGGGCCATATTGGCTTTCTCTCTTGTTGGTACACTGTGGGTCAAGTGGAGGCGTGTGCATGCTTTACAAATTTATCCCCATCATTGCTAATGTCTGTCCAAGATGCTAGTAGCTGGTGGTTTTGTCTGAGGGACAATTCAAGCTGTAATTCTTGAGTGCAAATCACTTTTTGTTTCTTTTGTTCATTTATAATGAGAGACTGAAATGGAGCTTAAATAATTCCCTCAATGAAAACATTAACCAGACTCTGCTATTGTGGTTGTTTAAGAACTGAAAATAATTAGCACAGACCCACATTTCCTTCACGGAGCTTTAAAAGAAGTCAGGGCATTACCATTAAGATAACAATGAATTGAGTCTCTGTGGAACAACAAGGAGGAAAGAAAAAAAGATTAAATATATTTCGAGACTAGCAAAAAGATTTCTGGTGGGAACATTTCACTGCTGAATAAAACATTCCCTTGGGAAATACATTACTATTTGGGCTTGTATTTTAAAGCACCATGTGAGTACCTTCAGGAAAGCCAAACAAGAACATCCTTCTCTCTTTAAAAATTCTAAACCTACAAACCCACTAAAAACAGTAGCCAGTTTCCTAAGAGACTGGCTGTCAATTCAGAAACTATAATTTCATCACTGTTTGGGAAGACTGGAATCAGAAAGCAATATTGTTGACAGCCAGGTCTCAGGAAAATCTGTTTTCCACGGGGGTAAAGACTTTTTGTTCGTTTGCTTCTCTCATATAACTTTTCCTGCCCAGGACATGCAATCCTATTTTGAGCTATCAGAAGATACTGCTGTAGTAAAAAAGTGTTGGCTTAGAATTGCTTTAGTTCATAAATCTAGACAACGCTTTCTTCCGTTTGAAAGACAGCAAGCTGAGAATCAAAGCCATAAAATCTAAGGGTTGTAAAGTAAGAACAAGCTATTATCTATCCATGAAAAGAAAAGCTGTGAAACTAACCTCTAAAGGTTACCTTAAAAATAATACTGCATGAAGAGAACTTCCCTTCAAACCTTACTTATCAGAAAGACAGAAAGAAATACGCTGACAGCCATTAGCTTAGGCCAGGGACAGTCTCTTCCACCTTCAGCAGAGGTGCTGAATCTTTGCCAAGGGTAATAAAGAATTGAAGGTGAAGAACTGATCACAGTTAATATGCTTAGAATCTGACTACTTTCTTATGCCCTCTCTATTCACTGTGACTGTATGAGACTTGTGTGTGCAATCACCTGCGTTTTCTTCTGCCCTCCCACATGGTAATAAATATTTTCTGTATAGTGACACCGTGCCAGCATAGCAGTAACGGAGAGTGACTGTCCAGGACACCTGTAATGGAGAGGCTCTCATGAAAACTATCTACACTCACATGAGCACATTTGTCCTAGGACTATGCACTGGGACTGTCACAGGACTTTAAGCATTGGGAGCTTAATGCCATCTCATATGGATGATTTATTACAACAGCCCAGAGTGTTCTTTAACTTTCCAACAGGGGCCTACAAATGAAACATATTATCTTCTCTAACCTCATAGAAGTGAAAGAAAAATAAAAGCTTTATTGTTTTGTCCTCATTGCTGTTTTGACAATAAAACCATTTTCTTGAACTAATACAAATAAAATTAAATTTCATGGAAGGGAAGGGATTTTCCATGGGGAGAACAGTAGTCTTCACAGCTCTAGGGTCCAATCTGTGAGACAGAAATGATGAAAGAGAAAGAAAAATCTAAGCTAGAACTGTTGCTACCCCAGTCTAAATATCAGATTTTTACTTTGTATTCTACCTTATCTCTCACATGGATTCTTCTAGTCTTTGGTTAAAACAAGAGTTGACTCTATGACAGCAAGCACTTCAAATTTTAAAACCTTTTACAAGTGCATTGCCTCAGCTATTCACCTGAATCAGCATCTGAATTCTTCCCTTTGGGGGCTTAGAAAATCCATTTGGAAAATTCTGAACATTTCTGAAACATATAATAAGGAAACATAGCACTTGGAGAATGATGTCCTCAATTAAATAGAGTAGTATCTCCTTTAGGATATATTTCTCTTAAAAACATAGTGTGCTCATATTCAAGAAATTCCCAGAAGGTGATAAGCAGAATAGATTTTAAATTGTGCATAAATTCCATGGGGGAATGAAAAGTGCTCAGAATGATTAACAGTGGCAGAATTGGGCATTAAGGTTTCTGCATATTTTAAATTCTTACATGGGCTTTGGTAAAAACAAACACCTTTCAGAATTTAGATTTGGAGCCAGGCTACAATCGCTTCTGGATTTGGGACCTGTTATTGGACTTGTACTTACCTACCCTTCTTCTAATTTCATTTTGGAGAATAAAGAAAAAGAAAATTTGAATCAACATTGCAGCACAAAATTGTGGCAGATTAAAGGCAACCATAATAATTTTCTTCTTCCAGAATTCCCTATGAGATATTATTGAACAATTTCTTGAGGCAATAGTGGTAGGAATCAAGTTTATTTGACAGCTAGCAGCTGCTTATACACACCTTTGAGTCTTCTCGGATGTCTTCCCTTCTTGCATGATTGGCAGTGCTGAAGGATGCAGTAAAGCTCACGTCACCCATATAAAAGTGTGGCACTCTTTCTCTTGGAAGTGTGGGCAGTAAAATGGAATGTTGTTGTTAGGTTTTATGAAGAGTAATTCAGAGTTGAAATACATGCACAAGTTGTTATGGTGTTTGGAGTGCGGTTTAGGCTAAAAAAAGGCATTGTACAATAACTTGGCTTGTAAAAAGTCTGCATTCCTCATCCCTCACTATGAATGTCACTGCTACCCTTTCTGATATTTAATACCTTAAATTCTGTCACGTTTCCTGTTTCAATTTGTTTCTGTCAAGAAAATCAAAAGATTCATAGTGCTAGTTAGCAAAGTAATACTTCTTCTCATTGTCTAAACACTGTAGGCCTCTTGGAAAAAAAAGAGAACCTAAAGAATCTGGTTTTTACACAATTTTATCTGAAGAAGTTTTTTTCATAAATGGGTACAATTTTTTTGCCTCTAATTTTGATGTTATTCATAATTTTCTGTGTGCTTTTGACTTTGAATATAAGAAATACGAAAAGTTTCAACGGAGCAGCTGTCACCTTGAAATTACTCCTGGAATGTGCCTAAATGGTCAATTATAAATATTTGAGGTCACACTTGATATTTCTCATTTGTGAGTGACATACTTTGAAATTCCTCATCTGTGCTGAGAAAGGTGATATCAAAGGTACCATGATTGTTTACATCAGATTCCAGGCCTGTGTTGTTATTCTTGTGCCTTGTGAATTCCACAAAATATTGCTATTACACCTTGCTAACAATAATTAGTAGTAGTTTATTTTATTTCTGATCACAGGAAAATTAATGGAGCTAGTTCCACAGTGGGACAGTAATAAAGTGCAAGAAAACCTAGACTGTGTTGGCTGGGATACATCCTTTCATCCTCTGTTTTGTGTTGGGTCTTTTATTTTCCAATTACGTATTTGTCAGCCTGATTCTTCAGAGGTGTCTGCCATATGGACTTACACCACTGGATCCAATAGAAACAGATAAAATGAGAAAAACATTATTGCTTAGGTATTTGCTGGAATTTTGTCTCATATCACTTTCATAAAAGGCTCCTTTGCAAAGTCAGTTGCAAATGAATACCCAGATATCTTCCTCATGCTGAGAAACTTCAGTGATATGCCTTTGATTTTCATGTGCACTAGTGAAATCTCTTTTACAATATTGTTTGCAAATTCTTGAAAAGTTTCATATTGATGCTTATGACTGCTGCTGCTAAAGGTCAGTCTTCTGACAGGCCAGTGTTTCTTTGTATGAAACAGTATGGTTTGCTCAGTGCATAAGAAGGGCTACTTTGGGTTATTTCTGAAGATATTTTCTAGGCTTGTCTGATCATAAACTAAATGAAGATAGATGAGAGATATGATGGCTGTGTTATGATGAAAATGTTTCCTGAGAGAATGAAATGGTCATATATATGTAGCCAAGACTTCAAGGGCCTTGAAAAAAGTCTTTCAGGACATCATTCCAATTTACTGACACTCATCTTTAATGGATTGATTCCAATTCTCTCAGTCAGGATGACCATATTCTACTTGAAGTAAGTTTTATCGCATGATGTATAAGTTAAAGCAAACCCAGAGCGAACTGCTAATCAAAGCAGAAGAATATATTATATGAATCAGGCAGAGAATAACCTTCTCTAGATCACCACATGCTTTCAATCCTCTTCATTTTTTTCAAGCCTTTACTAATCATGTTTGTTAAATTAAAAGAAAAAGAAATAATTCTTTCATTACTGCTCTTCTGGGTTTTTTATTTGTCATCTTCCTCTTTCATCTTCAGGATCCCAATGTCTTTTTTTTTACTACTTAGCTCCATCCCTTCTTTCAGAATAGTGCCTCTGACACCTAAATCCCACTTATGTAATTAGAAGTAGTCAGAGCATTAATGTTGATATGGTAGACAGTTAATTTTTGAAGATTAGCAATAACTTATTTAGATTATTGATATTGCATATGCATTTATTATCAAGAGATTGCATTTATTTTGAAAAAATAGATTGGAATTTTAAAAAAAGCAAGCTGACTGCTCTTATAAGGAAAAAAATTTTGGAATTTTTATAGGAATAACATAAGCAGAATAGGAAGGCGAATCATTGGTGACAAAATGACTCTACATTGCTTGTAATTGGACTTCTGAAATTAGTAACACAGGGATCTGGACAGGCTGGATTGATGGGACAAGGCCAATGGTATGATGTTCAACAAGGTCTAGTGCTGTGTCCTGCACTTGGGTCACAACAGCCCCAAGCAGCACCACAGGCTGGGGGCAGAGTGGCTGGAAAGCTGCCTAGTAGGTAAAGGACCGGGGGGTGCTGGTGACAGTGGCTGAACATGAGCCAGGGTGTGCCCAGGTGGCCAAGAAGTCCAGTGGGATCCTGGCCTGTATCTGCAATAGTGTGCCCAGCAGGACCAGGGCAGGGATTGTCCCCCTGTACTTGGCACTTTTGAGGCCACACCTCAAATCCTGTGTTCAGTTTTGGATCCTTTGTGACAAGAAGGACATTGAGATGCTGGAGCCTGTCCAGAGATGGGCAGTGGAGATGGTGGAGGATCTGTAGCACAAGTCTCATGAGGAAAGGGTTAAGGTAGCTGAGAGTATTTAGTCTGGAGGAAAGGATTCTGTCTTGTCTCTTCTCCAGGCAACAAGCAATAGGATAAGAGGAAATGGCCTTAAATTTTGTCAGGGAAGGTTTAGATTAGATATTAGGAAAAAATCATCACAGAAAAATTTGACAAGCATTAGAACCGGTTGCCCAGGGACATGGTTGAGTCACCATCCCTGGAGTTATATATGTAGATGTGGCACTCAGGGACTTGGTTTAGTGGTGGACTTGGAAGTGCTAGATTAAAAGTTGGACTAAATGGTGTTATAGATCTTTTCTTACTTAAATAATTCTATAATTTTATAATTTTATCATTAGATTTGCTGATCACAAGTGTTTAAAATCACAAGTCGATGCTATTTTTTAAAAATAAAATAATAGATTTCCTTTCTTAAAATAACTTTTACTGTTTGAACAGTTTTTGCCAATCTTGAGTTGAAACATTTTTATGAAGTATGAGCTATTTCCAGAACATTTTTATTTGTAAGATAGTGATTTGTCCAAAAAGAATATGTGTCTTTAACAGAGCTTCTTTTTCTTTGGGGCACATGCATGTTTCTTCCTCAGACACCCTTGAGTATTCTTCATTGCTATGACTCAATAATATAAGAATAAAATCAGTGGGTGTATCTCTCAATGTTATCCACAAGATGGGAAGCTAACTATAAATTTTAAAACCCTACTCCTGTAAAACTGTTCCTTTTATGAGATGTTCTTTTTTTTTCTTCTTGTGTTCTTTTTTTCAAAAAAACTTCAAATTTACAGCAGAGAATCTCACAGCAACCAGAAGAATTAGGTTCCCTCTATTTCACTCCTAGAGGCAAGAATTCTACATCAAACAAAAGGTCTGTTATATTTAGGAGCATATAGTTCAGATTCAGGGACTCTTAATTCTTTCCATTATCTAGTTCATAGGAAGATATTCCCATCCCCCCCGTAAGTTAATTAGTTCATCTTCTAGTCAGCCAATTATAGTTGCCCTAGCTTTACAGAAGCTCTGATCTCAATTTCTAGCTGGCAGGGAGGATTGCCTTCCCTCAAAAAGCAGTACAAACTGACTTGTAGGGAGTGAAAGGCAAATCTGTGCTTCATTCTCCCACTGGACATTACGATGTCATGTTACTGACAGCCCCTTTGAACTTCTCAACTAGAATAAGTAGAAACAGCTTAACTATGGCACCTGGCTATACAGAAGAATGAATAGAAGAAATAGGCATAATAAAAGCAGCAGACCATGGACCTTCTTCTTAGTAAAATGTAGCAATTGCAGCTCTTGTGAGTAATAGTGGTCCGTTTATAAATACTGTGCTTATCTTAGTGAGGAAATACTATGTCCACTGTTCCTCTTTATTGTGTATTATAGTATCTTATATCGTGTCCATCTCTGAGATAGAGAAACAGAAAAATATTCTTTTTACTTTTCTGGAACATAAGTCAGAATCTCATATACATAAATTATATATGGTAGTTGCATTTGCCTAATTCACACTAGTGTTGTGGTTGCTGTTGTCAAATTATAAAGTATTTTTACATAGTAATTTTGAGTAAAAATTATGTTCTGTCAAACTGGCCTTCCAAATATGTTGTGAAGTGCTGGTAACTGAAAAATCTGCTAGATTTCCAGAGATAGTACTGTCCATATTGTTAACTGGGCTTTAACAACCTTTATGGATATTTCACCTGTAGTGGAATCTTTTAGAGTAAGTCTAATGAAACGACAGTGTTTTGTCATGTTCCAAAACCCTCCCTGATATTTCGGTGGTTTTCCACACTTTAAATTTATGTTATACTTAAAAAAGTTGTTCTGCTTGAACAACGAAATAAAAAAATTATGTAAGAACTTGAAGAATTATGTGGATTTGTTTTTATTATTTATTTCTAAAATCATAAAAAATGTCAAAATTGTAGCTAGGACATTTTGATAGTAATTGGCTAGTCAATCACTGATGAAACAACCTCTTTCTCAGGTAACTTATATATATTCCTAAAAACAATAGATATAAAATCAGTTTAAATTATTTGAATGCATGTGCATATTGGAGTTTGCTAGCCAAAGTACTTATAAATCATTTTTTTCTGTCCCTTCAAAGTTTTAAGCTCTATTTTTTTATGATGGAGCAGTCAAAATGCTGGACAAACATGATCTATTTCATAAAGTAAAAATACAATTTAAATATTCATTCATTTCACAAAAGAGTTTTTAAACATTGACTATCTTATTAACCATAGGTATAAATAACAACATATAAACTTCTTTCACAACAGAATTTCATGTAAATGGAAATTTTTTATTAAGTTACTGACATTCTTTAAATGCATGTAAGTGTTCTCAACATTGGAAATGCTGTCTGGTTAGAGCAAGTGTAGTATTGGAAGACAGAGGACCATTAACTGTCCTTTTAACCTTCCAGTCATATTTTTCTGGATATGAGGATCATGTCTATGGCAGAATTCAAACTTTGCATTTCCTAATATCATGTTTTCCTTCTAGGTTTTTGGAGACCAAAATCAAGAAGCAGTTTTCCTACGTGAATTTACATTGATTCGAAGAGAAAGTCTTCATGATGATTTCCTATCTGATTTGCTGAATAACCACAAGACAGAAGACCCGGTAGGAATCTTCTATTGTTCCAAAACATTTTGTAAGAAATTATTGCAGGAACACTGATTTTTTGTGATACATCTTTCATTCTGCCTCATTAATTTATAGAAAGTAATGATATTAGATTTTTTTACATAAAAAATGTTACCCTAAAAATATTGTAAATTCCTTGTAATAAAGACTTGTTCATAGGGAGGTTTCATGGGTGTCAATGTATATGAGGTTTCATTATTTAAAGGTAAACTTTTTCAAAAGACACACAGTTTGGTCTTTTGTTGTCTAATGGTAATTCTTCTCACTCAGAATTTTGGCAGTCTAAGTTGTTACCATTGTTTGCTTTGTACAGGCAAAGGGAGATTATTTTTAATTAAATATGAATGAGTAAGGATACATTTATAGGTTATGTAAAAAAAAAAAAATGCTTTGAAAGGAATAATTTTATTAAATGTACCAAGAAATCTAACAAGCAGGGAAAACAGTTGTATGGAAAACATATTTTCACTCTCTTCTGTATACGCTTGGCAAGACATTTATTTCAGGTCTGAAGGACTTCATGTTGTCTGGTAGCTGATATTTTTGAAGAAAAGAATGTAGAAATAAATAACTTGGGAGGCATGCTTAATCAGGCTTTAATATGAAATTAAACAAGCCAGCCGATTTTAAACTGCAGCAAACTTGCCCTACCAAGATGATTAAGGAACTAGGCCATCTCTCTTACAAGGAAAGGCTGAGGGAGTTGAGCCTGTTCAGTCTTCAGAAGAGACAACTGAGAGGGGACCTCATTAATACATACAAGTATCTGAAGGGAGGGTGCCAGTGGATGGATTCAGACTCTGCTCAACAATGCCAAGCAACAGCACAAAAGGCAATGGGCACAAACTGACACACAGGAAGTTCCACCTGAACATGAGGAAGAACTTCTTTACTGTGCAGTGACAGAGCACTGGAACAGATTGTCCAGAGACGTTGTGGAGTCTCCCTCCCTGGAGATGTTCAAGAGCCATTTGGACACAATACTGAGCTCTGAGATGACCCTGCTTGAGCAGGGAAGTTGGACCAGATGACCCATTTTGATTTTCAGTCTTACCTCTTCTGTGATTTTGTAAACTTTTAGGTCTGATATTTTCAAGGGCTGATACGTCTTTATGTCTGTCCTGGTTTGAAAGACAGGTGTCTGTTAAGGAAGGCAGGAGCCTCCCTTGGAATGGGAAACTGTAACCCCTCTCCCTCCGAACTATTATAAATTTGAAATCAAGAGGCTCTCAGGCAAAGACATGGGAATAGGAATAACAGTTCTTTACTAATATCTAAAACAAAGCTAACAAATAACAACAGCTATGGCGTTAACCAACAAACAGAACCAGAAACCCAGTGGCAGCCTGCTCGGCTTCAGGCACCTTTTCCCTTTGGTGCAGTTCCAGTCACAGCCTGCAGGGGCGCTCTGGGTGCGGTGATTCCCCGGTGCCTGCAGGGGGCGCTCCGGCCTGAGCTCAGGTAGCACACGGCAATGGCGGCTGCCCGAAGCACGGAGGGATGGAGGAGAGCCTTTGCTCTACAGACCCTCGGGAGGGGCAGCTGGTGTTGGTGCCACAGCAGGATCCCCGGACACAGGGAGCTGGGGCAGCAAGAGGTCTCCGCGTGCAGGGGGGGAGCCCAGTTACAATGTAGTAAAAAACTGGGAGCTGCGTGGAGGAGCAGGGGAGAGACAGGCTGGTGGCAGGCAGCTCGTCTCCCAATGGGGCAGAGAGAAAAAAACTCACAGCAGACAGACCGGCAGCTCCGCGCTGGCTTCTCAGGGGCCGTAGGTTCAGCAGAGAGCAGCTCCAACTGTCTGCCTCTGAGGGTCCCGAGCAAGAGAGCGTGACCTCCCCCCTGCCCTTGCTTTTTTAGTCTCCAAAATCTCGAGTTGTTAGGCCCTGCCTCCATGAGAGCAATTCTGCCCCACCCTGCCAAGGAGAAAGACCCTAGCCTTGTGCTTTGTTCTCTTAAGTTTTCAGCTATTAGTCCAGTCATTAGCAACCCATGGGAGAAAAATTCCTTAGACAAACAAAAAAAAACCAAAAAAAAAACTAAATCCAAACTCCAACAATGTCTAACAGATTGTGGTTTAACAGAACCAGTGGCATATTAGCATCTAATATAATCAGGAAATGATGATGTACTTTAGGGATTAAATACTTTATAGGATTAAGTATTTATTTACTCTGTAGGATAGAGTGATTCTAGAAATTTGTATTGGCACAGTCGTGCTTACCCCTTTTCAATCAAGTTTTACCTTTCTTAGGTGATCTTTCTTCATGCATGAGGGAATGTTATCCAATTATCATTGGGAGTGTGTAGAGTTAGGACTTCAGAAGAATGGAGTGGATGCCTTTTGATAATTTATTGCTCAGGTCAAAGGAACCAGTTAACAAACATAGTGAAGGTATGAATCCTGTGTATGTTTTTGCTAACCCATCTGCTCTCAGACAAGTTGTCCTCAGTGCTTTACTACTGCTAAAAGAAATTCCAGATCAATCAATATCAGCACTTTATTCTACCATTTTGGGTAATTTTACAGCAGTTCAGGATTTTATCAAGCAACGGCTTCACTGCTGGAATGCCTGTTATTACTCTTCTTTAAAACCATTTATTTTCTGTAGTCCAGAGAAGAAAATGACACTTTATTACAATTCTGTCAGTACTGGTCCTAGTACTTGTGATTTGTTGTTTTTCTGAGTTGTGGCGGTTGTATGCATGTTTATAAGTGTTTTATGTTCACACAAGCAGAAAGTACTCTGCAAAATATTCATATGTATTCATATGTATAATTCATATTTCACTTCAAGGCAGTGCTCTTTTTTCTTTAATTACTTTCACAGGTATCCTGTGGCATTCCTGTGATCTTTCTGGGCAGTTTGAGTATTTGAGAACACATCTACACTGAATAGTGCCCAGAAAATATGACTTTGCAATCTACATTTACATATGACTTAAAGAACTTTACTCATCTGTCTGTGATATCATCTTCTACTACTGAAGCACATAATGTTTTCTCTGCCTGACTGATTTGGTAGGCAAAAGGTAGTGTGGAAGAACCTGAAATAACTTTGGTATTTTGCCTGAAATACCTTAAATAAATGTGACTGGTTGACTGTGAGCTATGTAGTGTGTTTCAAAGATAAGCACTAGTTTCAACCAGGGCTTTTCTTCAGCATTTGTTCCAAATTTCTGCTTCATAAATACTAGTGAATTGGTTTTCCAAAATCTCCGTAGCATGTACGGGATATTGTTCCTATTTTATGGATGTAGATTCAAAAGTGCTGCGGTCGCCGGTGTCCGGGCTGGACAGCTAGCCCCAGGGTCTCTGGCTAGCGATCCGTCGGCGGCTGCAGCCAGCGTCCCTGACCGCCGGAGCGCCAGTTCGCTGCCGCGGGAATCGGTGCGTTCCCAGCCGCAGGTAGCTCTTAGAGAGCAAGCTATCTCTATAGAGGCCAGAGAGTTTGGGGGGGATCTCCTGCCTAGAGTAATAGAGACACAGAGGTGTGGGGTCCAACTGCACTCTGCGCGTCTAGGGCCAGAAGACCCCAAACAGCTCAGTGCACAGACTTTTATTGTGAGGGCACCATCCAACCATCAAACACCAGGAGGGAGGAACAAGGCAGGGACCAGGGGGCTAGGACCAACGGGGGATAGAGAGAGGAGGAGAGGGGGTAACAGACAACCAAGGGGTACAATCAACTACTGAATGGAACAGAACTTTCTAGAACACAAGAATGACAGGGAGAGTGGCAGGTGCTTAAACTAATGGGGGAAAAGGGAACCACTCCTGAGAGACTCAGCCCCCTTGCAGGGCAAACCATCTGTGTCTCCTCCCCAGGGGAGACTTTAAACTTGGGCACCTTTATTCCACAGCTTCTCAGGGGGGACCGAGGCTTTTGGGGGTTCAAGCACCGCCACACAAAAGTTCATAGACATTAAGGTCAAAAGCATCTACTTTTCTTGAGTGCTTTGAGACACAAGGATTCATTTTTTTCAATTTACCTCACATGACATAGCACTAAGCTGCGGGGGGGGGAACTATTGACCTCAAATGCAATCCTGACTGCTCACAATCTTTGTCTATCAAGCTAAAGATAACAGGTAAGGCATCTGCAAATCAATGTACATGATTATTAAGATATCCAGCAAAATTCTACAAGTGACTTAACTGGAGTGATACAAAAATTGTTATAGAGGCAGATATAGAGTATAATTTTCCAGAAAAGAAAGTACAAGCTGTATTTCAGAGTAAATCATTCTCACTTCATAGGACCAATCCTTTCTTTTCTGTAATATCCAGTGAGATAATGGTGTATCTAATGAGAAAACCTATGTAAAACTGTTTTTCTAGCACATGAAGCACAAACATCCTCTTTTATAGTAGTTACTCAATAAATCTCCCACTCTGGTTCTTTTTAGAAGTCCTGTGACTTACATAAGGTAGGGTTTTCTGTTTGTATCTTTTCAAAACTGGTGTGCACATAGAGCTTCATTGAAAGCTGGACAGCTAGTGTCTTAATTATCATTTAATGTCTTTAATCTTTGTATTTTCCCTTGATGAAGACATGAATTGAATTGATGCTTTCTAAGAAAATTCAGGGTGGTGATCCATATTTTTGAGTTATTCTCTGAATTATGCTTTTTCACTCCTCTAAAAAAGACCATGTTACCACTATTTTTGTGGATAGCTGAGAGCATTCTAAATGGTTGATTCACTTCTGATGTTGAAAAGTAATATTCCCATAACTCCACAGCTGTTTGGGCAAAGGTATGTACTTCCAGGGGTGCCAGATAAGTCTTTAATAGTATGACAGAATGGCCACAATCAGTGAGCAGACTTACAGAGATTTCTGGGCCTATCTACATGCCATGTTCGCAACACAAGTCTCAGCAGTCCAAAGTAATGTAGACTTCTTAGCAAATGATTACTAATCAATTATTTTAAACAGACTAGAGGAACAACTTATAGATTATTCTTTCATCTTTGCACTTCAGAACTTACAAAGAGTCTTACGAACCATGGCCTGAGATATCTTTAGGATCACAGGTTTTTCCAGAGTACTTCTCTTGTTTTCAAGGTGTGCAGAGCTTTCTTAGCTGCACTGAAGAGAGAGTTTGTGATCACCACTGGCTCTTGCAGTTCTAGAGACTCTGCCTGCCATGCTCCACCCCTGGTTAATGCCTCTCAGCATCACTATAAATGAAAGGACAGTGCTCATTCACTAGGGCCCAGGCTGCTTCCTGAGAGTGATGGCTGGACAATCCAGGCTAGGGATTTCTAACTGTCTAAGGGAGTTGACACACTGAAGGGATTAGAGAATGTTAGAAATGTTTAAGCTTCTTCCTTTTTGTGGTCACACTAAATTATACAAGAGTGTTATTCCTAGAAAAAGTATACTACTGAAAAATCACTCTCTGGCTTCAGAATCTAAATTTAGTTTTCGGACCTAAAAGTAAGTCTGTATGTCCATGTATTTCCTAGCTGTCATGTGGCCCATAGCCTGGCCTGATTTATTAAGTTGTTTCTGGTCTAGGACACTGACAAAAGGTTTTGGAAACTCCTGCCCCTGAACTGTGCCATAATTACAGTGTCAGCAAAATGCAGTAATGATTATAGAGTTTACACCAATGATCAGAAGGCTTGGATTCTAACATTTTCATTGCCAGTGCCAGAAAGTATATTTCTCTAGGTATCCTTTCATTTTCTTTTAATTTGTTTTTTTATTATTTAATTACTTAAGTATTTATTTATTGAGAATATTAATGTGATTCTGTGATTCTCGTCTCATGGTTGCCATAAAGCTTATAGTGATGTTATTAAAGAACATACAGTTTTATAAATGGCTTTGTACAAGCATACCTATAGAGAAAGCTCATATATTTCCATGCTTATATAAAGAAATCAACAAGTGGGTTTGCAGACCTGAATAAATCTGGGTCAGAATGAAGTGCTTACTTGCAGGACTATATTGTCTAGTTTACTCTGCTTCTAATGTCTAGATTTAGAATTGTAAATACTTGAATACCTAAGAATGGATGACCACAGAATAGGAATAAATCCTGAGCTGCTCATCCTCCAGTGCAATATGAATAAGCACAACATGGTTTCAATAAAAAATTCCCACAAACTGCAATTGTTGTATCATAATGAATGTGTTTAACTTGTTGGTATTTTTGATTAATATCCAATAATTTTCTTACTAAATTCTTATTTGAAGCTTACAATCAAGCCAGCTTCATTTTTGTTCTCCTGTGGTTTCCATGGCTTCTCTTCCTTGTAGCTTTCAGATTAGCAGTGCAGGCCTGAATTCAAGCAGTTTGGCTGTACTCCACTGGAACTTATAACAAGATGTTTGTCAGTCTGATCATACCAGATTTTTTGCAGAGTTTGGGGAAGCAAGATTGTTCATAGAGTCTGAACAGCAAGTTTATCAGAAAAAAATCTGTTACAGGACATAGGACATATATCCAACCTTTCAATGACAATCCAATGTAGTATTTTTTCTGCTACACAGAGGCTTTTACCAGAGTGTGCTTTCAAAATAAATGAATTATTTTTTTGCCTAATTCTGTGCAATCCTTTATGCTTAAAACTTCTTATTCAAAAAGTCTTATTTATTTATCTTTCTACAGAGAGATTACTGTTTGAATGGGAAGCTTATTTCTGTTCCATGTAGGTTTTCACTCAGTTTCATCCTTACCTGACCTTATTCAGTAGCAATGTTTCTTCCCTCTTTCTCTGCTAGATTAGTGGGGGCTCTGAAACAATATTATTTTCTAAATGTGAATGTACTGTGATGGATATTAATTATTATTCCTATTTACGATGAAGATAGGAATGGATCTGCACTAGAATCAGGAGATAGTGAGGTTTGGATGAAAAGGAAAGGTGGAATATTATCCTTCAAGAAATTAATTTTTTTCAGTGTAGAACCTACCCCTAAGAAAATTATTTTTTGTGCAGAGATGAGTTTTCCCTGTGCTGTCATGGATCACAGATCTGCTGACCATTCTGCATGCCCTGACTTCAGGTTTCAGATGTTGCATACCTTTCCCACTGTGCAGCTTCTGGGCTAGGACCTGGGCCAAGAATTTTATTGAGAATTTCTGGGTGTGAAAAGATGGATTTAATGTGTACTCAGAGTCAGTTCCTTCACTTGCTACTTAAAATTCTAGATGCATGGTAAGAATTTTTACTTCTTTCTCATCGTGTGGGAAAACAATCTGTTGCATTTTTATATTGCAAGAAAGGTATGCTGTTATTCCTGCATGCATTGTTGACCAGATGTGTTACCTTAACCAGAAATAAACTTTTTCCTTCAGTTCTCTATGATTTAAACTGGAATTGTGACAAAATAGGTTGCAGATTCCATTCTTTATATGAGTCTAAACCAATCTAATATATTATTTTAAAAATATATCAAGAAAGGTGCCTAAGGAGCTGTGAGGGACATTGGATAATCTATGCTTATTTAGAAATTACATGGTTGCTGTATAGTTAAGTGGAATTCATAGGGTTTGGTATGTGTGCATGATTCTTTTTCTCCTTTTGGTTTTAACATACAGAGAGGATAATATGGGAGTGTATGACCTTTTTATTTCTTGATTCTGCCCCCTTTCCTCAATCCCCCCCCCCCCCAAAAAAAAAGAAACAAATAAACAAACAAAAAAAAGTCTATTTTATTTCTCTGTATTAAGCTGGTGAGTTTGTTGGAAACCTGATATCCAAAATAGACCTTTGATGTAGTATTGTCAGCAATAGTGAGTGATTTTTCAGTTAGTAATTAAAAATCACTTGTATAGGTTTAAAAACCCAACAAGATGATTTGGCTTTAATGAAATTGCTTAAAAAGGAGCAGGGAAGGGAAAGAAAAAGAACTGTAAAGGGAAAATGCTGTGTATTGGGCAGATAGTTGTTCTGTTCTCATTTCAGAAATTGTAGTCTGGTAACTTAGTACATATCACAGGCTTTTTTGAACTTCAGAAAACATAGCTGCATTTTAATTTAAATTGTTGCTTTAACCAAAATGACAAATTTACATTATAGGAGTATATTTTTAGTGACATACACTATTCTAATTGTGTTAAAAAATGAACTTACTGCTGTATTTTGTCACATCCTCATTTCAACAGACTGCTGAAAATTCCTACTATTATAATATGCAGACATAGTTCAGTCATTCCATTTCCTTCAGTATCTGTGTGTTTAAACATCCATGAGAAACTGTGCAAAATAATAGCCAAATTATTTTCTTTTATATTATTTTAATCTTGGCATAAGAATGGAAGAGAAATAACTTCAGCATGCCTCACAGCCCCTCCTCATAGGGCAGAGGCTCCATTCCCACTGCCTTGGTGGCTTCCTCTCACCTCCAGCCAGCTTGTGGATATCTTCCCCGCATGCAAGGTGATATTCAGGATGTGGTCTGATGTGCGAAGTAGGGAGGGACCAAGCCCTTCCCAGGCTCTGGGGCTGTCCTGTACCCCCATGCCCGGACAGTGCTGTGCCCCGTTGTTGCCCATGTGCATGGCTGGCCGCTTGCTGCCCTCTGGGACCATCCGCCAGACCAGCTGCCTGGCTCTGCTGGCCCCAGCCTGCACCCCACGGGGTTCTGCCTTCCTGGGAAACACATTCCTCTTGGCAAATTTCTGTCATGGTCCCTTTGGCTAGCTGGCATGCCCTCAAATGTAGATACTATTCAACAAGAATAGTTTTGAATGTGAATAACAGTGTCCAAGATAGTCATGTGAACAAAACTTTGCTGTCCACAGAAGGTACCTTAGGAACGTACGTGAAAATATAGGCAGGTATCAGAGATAATTAGTGATCTAGTTATAAATTGCTTAAAATCACAAGATTGCATCAGGAATTCAGTTGGTCTTGCAGGCTGTCATATCATACAGGTGTTCACCAGTATGTGGAAACTAAAGGCTTCAGTATATTTGTTCTTCAGGAAAGCTGCAATACAAGCAAAAGAATCACCAGTTCTGTACTAATTTATTTGCAATGGAAAATGACCTCACATATCAGATCAACCATCTCTAATATTTTTTCCCTCATTAAGCAACTAAAAATCAGGAGATTGCCATTAATAATTATAATTATTGAAAATCTTATTCTTTTGTTGGAGTTTTTGTAGATGTAGTTAAGTGGTTTGTGGATCTTTGGTATTATTTTAACTAAGAAAACATTGCTTATGATAACACAAAATGCTTTTGACACTGTCCTCACTGGTCTTGAGGCCTACAGTAAAAATACAATTGCTTGTTGTCTGGTACTGGTTACAAATCACTATCAGATTGACACCATTCCAGTTAAGAGACATGTTTGAGGAAGAGCAATTTTTCCTTGACTTTTACCTGAATTCTGCAGAAAACAAAACCTATCTTATTCAGTTGTGAAATTCCGTGTAAATGTATGATTGTGAACATATTTTTATAATCATTGCATGAATAATACTATGAAAATATTGTGAATACACATGGAAATTAACTGCTCTTTCCCTCTATATTTTATTTACATTGGTATCTGTTAAAACCTGGTTAAAAGTAATCAAAAATAACCCCCCCAAATTTTATTATTAATAGCCTCTCTAGCAATCATTTCTTCTTCCTTTTTCCTTCTCCCTTCCCCCAGTTCTTAAGTCCTTCTTAAAAATTTTAAAATATTGTATCAGTTTTTTTTCCTCTGGATATGTTTGAACTCTCTTTGTCTGCTGTTTCTTCTCTTTTTCTTCTTAAGAGGTCATCCAGTTCTGTGGAATATAGAGTGAGATCTGTATTAACCAAGTCTTGCCAGTTTCCACATCTGCTTTTTTTTCAATTATTTCTATCTTAAATTTTATTTTCTAAATGCAAATCCTACAGCTAATTCCTGAAAACTGTGTAGAAGACACAAGTAAAGTTAAGGATATTTGATATACTCGTCTATGAGGTATTTACATGCTAAAAGAACATTCCACTTTCTTTCAAGCAGACTATCTTCAAATTTAGTGCATAAAGATAACAAAGAGGAAAGACAGAAAGAAATAAATTAATGGAACATACCCACTATGGCAGAAGACATCATCATTTTACTCATAAAGATATCAGTATTCACCAGAATTATATTGTTTTCTCTGCTGCTTTAAGTGCAAGGTTATTCCAAAGCCTTATTGCTTTGACAGCTAGAAACATTGCTACCTACTTTGCTTATGTTATGTTTTGCATTTATCTTACAAAAGAAATCTGCTAAGACTGCTCCACTAGACCTGTGTTTTTTTAATGTATTTTTAATCTTCTGGATGGTGTGGAATGGATGTATAATTTTCTGCCTTCTGACTTGAGTGTAACTTAAACTACTGACTATTCTAGATCCGATGAATGGTTTGTCTTGTGATGAGGACTAAAATAGTGACCAATACTATATATCAGTCCAGCACAAAAATTCTTTCTTTACAATGGAAATGCTTGACTTAATGGAAGGAGCAGAAGTCAGAAAGCAGCAACAAGTGCTAAGGACTTATTTCAACCTCTAATGTCGTGTTGCAAGATTATGTTGATCTAGTTCCGAGTAACTATGGTAGTTTTTTCACAATTGTCATTTTTGGGATAAACAAGTTAATAAAATGAACCTGTTCCAAGTTGTTCACAGTCTTTATTACAATAATTTGTCAGTTTCACATGTTTTATTACAATAACTTTTACGGTGATTTTATAAAGAAAAGGATAAACACAAGCTTCACAATTGACGTATCAATTCTAGCACCTAATTTCTTAAACAACAACAGTCAATTCAATCTGAACTGTTCAATAGATTTTATCAGACTATACAAAATATGTCACAAGAGCAAAAAACTTTCTGTTGTCTAAAAGTCATTGCTCTACAACTTTATCAATAGTCATATTTCTAATGAGAAGTGTTATACATAAAAATATGGAAGATATTGAACAGTAAGAATTCAAAGGAAGAGCAAGCTGGGAGGTTACAGAACTACGCTTTAAAAGATTTGGGCTAATCTTTAAAAGAAAATAATTTTTTTTCTAACTTTCAAAGCTGTAAAATGAAAATTCCATTTAATATCAAGTGTCCTTTAAAAACAATATTTAATACTGGTTCTGTTTTCAAATGTAGTGTTATCATCAAGTCTTTTCTTCCTTTATATAAAAAAATATACATTTGTGAATACAAAATTATACAATCTTCTGTACAAAGATGTCTGACTCCCAGATGATGGATTTACTGTGTGCTGGTTGCTGTTGCATATTCAGAAAGGGATTCAAGTGAAAATCTCACTCCAGGAATCTTTTTCCCTTTCCTTCTCTCTTGAGAAATGCGATGTCATAACTGACTGTGTGAAATGATATATGGTGTGAATTGCCCTCTGAGCTGCAGAGGAGCTGAGTGCTTTAGAGACATATAACCAGATAGTAATGGAGATTAATGAAGATAGATGCAGCAAAAAAAAGACTGCTGTTAACAGAAGTATTTTTAAAATGTGCCATCATACTGAGAAACAAATAGCCTAAATGTTAAAACAAAAATAAAAGAAAGAAAGAAAAAAATTAAGTGATGCTGAGAAGCAGCTCTCTTAACTAATCACCATTTTAGAGCCTTAATGATAAAGAAACTATGGATCTTGGGCATGTAGATGCTCCATTAGTTTATCTTATCACTCCCACTTCCACAGCAGGAAATTAAATTCTTTAGTACTTTTTTTCAGCATGCTGTCAAATGTTTTACCCAGCTAGTTTTAAATGGCTTAAATAATGGATACGGAAAATTCAGTGATAGTTTTCTGGCTGATTTATGTGGAACTTCAGCATAAATTATGAACTTCCAAAAGGTGGTCAGTGACCTGAAGGAATACGTAGAAAAGGAGTAGTGAATATGGTGTAAATGTGCCTGGTGATGATGCTGGTGATTAAGGAGTAAGAACATGCTAATGCATGACCATTCAATAATGGATTTAAAAGCTGGTGGAGAATACTATTACATTTGCAATCTGCAGTTATGATCTGATTATAAGATATGCCTTTGCCTGAATTAAGGTGCCAATGAGACCATATGGCAAAGCCAACAGTACAGATTTTATTTAACCGTAAAAGTGAGGTAGAGAGATAGAGGGAAATAGGAAGTAGGGGCAAGGAGGTGAAGGGAAAGACAGAGAGATATTAAGTAAAGATACCACCACTACGCAGATTCCTGCGGCAACCTGCTGGTCTTTCTTCACCTTGGTGTTCTCAGAGGTGGGGGTGCCTGAGTCTTTCTTCTGGAGGTACCACTTTTATACAGTCCATATCCCAGCTATCCACAGGGCCATTCCCATAACTTGAGATGGCAAGTGTGTAAGCACTTGCTTCCTTGCCCACGGTTTGCCACAGTGGGAATTTTGTCCATGTGCTAAGCCAGACCTTGACATCCATTAGGCCTGGAATTAGCTCCTTCTTGCTGTGTCATCTGTGTCTATCTCAGGTTCCTTTTGTGATGGCTTATTTTATGGGAAATTCCTTCTTTGACAGTGTTTTGAGACAGTTATCTACACTCTTGTAAGTACACCAGTTCAGAAGGCAGGTCAGAAAAAGGAATATCGGTGGAACTTCAAACCTGTCTTGGGGAGTACACATGCTTGTGGGAAGAGGGGAAAATACCCAACTGGGCAACAGAAATTGCAGCCAGATGAGTGTGAATCTGGGAGAACCAGCCCCTGCAGACACCAAGGTCTGTGCAGGAGAGGGATGAGGTGCCCCACGCACCAAAGCTGAGATTCCCCTGAAGCTTGTGATGAAGACCACAGTGAGACAGCTGTGCCCTTTCAGGCCACAGAAGTCCACAGTGGAGCAGATACCCACCTGTAGACCATGGAGGACCCCACACCAGGTGGACCTGAAGGAGCAGGTGGATGCTGGAAGGAGGCTGTGGCCCCTGAAGCAGGAGCTGTGGCTTCATGGGAAGAGGAGCCCATGATGAAACAGGTTTTCTGGCAGGACTGGTGACTCCATGGAGCACCAACACTGGTTTTCCCAAAAGACAGCACCCTATGGAAAGGACCCACACTGAAGAGGTACATGAAGAGCATGGAAGGACTCATGCTGATACAGTTCACAGAAGACTGCTTCCCATGGAGGGACCTCATGCTGGAGTAGGGAAAGAGTATGAGAAATCCGCTCCCTGTGGAAGAAGGAGTGGAAGAGACAATGTGGTGGACTGACCAAACCCTCATTCTTCATCCCCCTGAGCCCCTTGGGGAATGAGATAGAGAAAATCAGTAGTAAAGTTGAGTCTGGAAAGAAGGTAGGGGTGGAAGAAAGGTGTTTTAAGATTTAATTTCACATTTCCCTGCTCTGATTTGATTGGTAATAAATGAAATTAATTTTCCCAGGTCAAGTCTGTTTTGCCTATGATGGTAATTACTGGGTGATTCCTTCCAGTACCTTATCTCAAACCCACAAACCTTTCATTGTATTTTCTGTTCCCTGTCCAGTTAAGGAAGGGGGGTGATGGAATGGTTTGGGTGGGGACCTGGCAGCTGGTCCAATCAAGATCAACCACACCAACAGATGACGCTGTGTGGAATGATCATATCAAAAATGTTAACAGCAGTTTTCTTTGTGCTATATCTTATTCTCGCTGAAAAGGACAATGGGAATCTCTCCCACAGTAGCTCCTTTCTAGTAGGGAATTTTCCATTTTCTGAGCCTGGTAGAACAGTGGTTTTGTTGGAGCCAGCTGGCAAGATTACCTCTACCATAAATAAGCAAGCCAACTAACTACACTATGGCCCATCATTTAGGGACAGATATTACAGAACAACTATTTGTAGATAACAGGAATGGATTAACCAACTCAAGATCTATAGGTTCCTTTCATTTATCAGACCAAAGTAGCTTGTCCCAGAACCTTTAAAATCTACATCATCAATAATTTTGTAATTCTTGAAAAACACCATTCAGATATGCATAGAAATTATCTGCTTAACTCTTGTAAAATAATACAGTGCCAGAAAAGTGTCATAACACTTGGAATAGGACATGATATTACCTGCAGCAGAGGTTTTTACAGATTTAGACTGTTTTTTCCCTCCTGCTTCATTAAAGATAATCTGATACCTTTTTTTCCTCCTACATTTGCCTTTGCGGTCTTTGTTTGGACGAGTAGTGTTGGACAAGCTGATTTATGTTTAACTTGTACAAGACAATCAAGACAAGGTGGTATGAAATGTCTTAAACATTTATTTTTTTTGCCTGTACACGCTTGGTAAGTGGGGGAGAAAGTAATTAAAAATACAAACAGTTGGATCTTACTCCAGAAATATCATCATATACCATGACTGAGCATAGCTGCCAGGTTTCTTCCCAGGTTTTATGTCAATAGCTCCCTGCTGTTGCATCTGGTGTACTAGGTGCTCATTGAACCTTTTTCTTCTGCCTTCCAAGTTCTTTCTCAAGAAATACCTTTTGCATTTTCTTTAGTTCACAGTATTGGAAAATAGTTTTGCAACTTTGGATGACATCTAGAAATAGCATTTTCCTCATAAATATCTTTATCACCACTCTTCAAATTCTCATTATTTCTTCATAGTTGTTTTGACAATTATTTTTCCATTGTATTTCCAAAAGGTCAGTGTCGGTGAGAGAAGCAAGACGTCGATCCAATGTGAATCATAAATCAAGCTCGTTTATTGTCAGACGGTGCACATACTTATACTACCTTACGTGCTCAAAATATTATTCACTTACAGAAGTTTCACACGGGATCTTTCTCTAATCTAATTAACACACAAACTGGTATCAGAAGGCAATAACATCAACAGTTTCTTCTGCCAAGCTAATCTCTAGACACCTGCACCTTGTTTACAGCTCTCATGTCTCCCTTTCCCACAGTTGTTTTGAGAACAGCCTTGAGCAGAGGCCTAACACTTGTCTATGGAGCCTGGATTGCTCACTTATACCTTATGTCTGTGCAGGCAGAAATGGCCATTTCCCAACAAGTAGTATATGAAAATGGAAGTAGAAAATGTCCTCTGAATTCTGTTAGACTGCAAATCATGCATGCTTTGAAACTTTCTGGAGACCTTGTGTGGTTTTGTCTTTGAATCTTCTGAGAGCTTTATGGTTGTAGCTCTTCTATTTGTTATACAAAGATGGAAGTAAGAATCTCCTGCAAGTGGTAGTAGGAAGCTTTTGTAAAGTACAGCGTGCTGGCCATGCTGTAACAATTAAATGAAGTGTCACAGAAACAAAAAATCTTGAGGCTGGTTTCTATTTTATTTGAAATGTTTAAGTAGACAACCAAAATTAAATGGCTCACACAGTAATGGTCCATCAGTTCTGTGACTGGTTGACTGGGGTTATTTTCTGCTTGGTTGTTCACTTGTTTTTGTTGGTTTGGGTATTTTTGATTCTATGCTAAGAAAAAAAGATTAGGGTTTTCGGACATATATTTTTAAGTTTCCACCAATTGCATTGTGAGCTCAGAAGCTGTGCATAAAATACTATTTTAAAAAAGTGTCTAATGCCTTTTTTTACCCGTACTTAATATTATGGTCTTTTATGCTCACTTATACCTTATGTCTGTGCAGCCAGAAATGGCCATTTCCCAACAGGTCAGTTTGGTTTAGCTTGGTGTAATCAGCTGGAATCTATACAGTAAATAGTGGTAGTTTTAATATTATCCTCATTCCTCAAATACACCATACACCAAGTTCTCATTATCAGAATTAGATTGGATTGTAGCATCTGTTGATGCCATTGATTTAGATTGTTGGTGTATAAATATATTTTGATTACTTAAGATTATGCTTAGGAATAAAAACCCACAGGTTAAACAGATTAAGCAGTCTTACAGCTTCCTTCTGAGGGTAATGCAAGAGCATGAAGCTGTGTCAGGGAAGGCTTAGGTTGAATATTAGGAAAAGGTTCTTCACTCAAAGGGTGTTGGGCACTGGGACAGCTCCCCAGGGAAGTGGTCACAGCCTATCAGTGTTCAAGAAGTGTTTGGACAATGCTCTCAGGCACATGGTGTGACTCTTGGAGTGTCTTGTGTAGGGCTAAGAGTTGGACTTTGATGATCCTTGTGGGTCCCTTCCCACTTGGAGTAGTCTGTGATTCTCTAACAAATATTAGGTTTAATTGGTATGAACCATTCAAGGATTTCTGCTTTGCAGCACTTGCAAGATACCTGATTTTAAATAGATATCAAAGAGCAATTGCAGGAGCTATTCTCTCAAGGTATCTCTTACTTAACAATTATATAGAAAAAATGGAATTCTGCACCTGACTGAAACAAAGTAAAATCTCAAGTTGAGTGTAGTAAATGTTTCACTCTGCTTTTGTTGGGTTTTTTTTTAGAGATAAAATTATGTTTCTTCCATTAATATTGTAAGAAAAATCAATGTTTCTTAAAAGCATTCTCCTTTTTCTTAGCTGGACTTGGATCTGAATTCCTGCTTTCATTAGTAGCCATTTGCTCAGATTCTTAATCTTGTTTGTCCATGTCTTCCAGTCATTAATGTTCTGGACATCTGAAGCAGAGATTGCAGTTCATAAGGAGCCCTCAGTTCCTACTTTTTTCCTTCAGATCAATGTCTCTGAATTTCCCCACATATATACCTGAGTATACATGAGCTCAACTCTAAGGTATACTAGGTCAAGAAGCCTGATACTTCTTTCAGGACTTTGTATATGCTATGTGAAACAAAACCATTTTTTTTCCATTTTTGTTCCCTAAACTGACATAAGAATATTGCATATATTAGTACAGGTATTAAATACATACTTCTGATAACTGAGTAAAACTGTGCTCTCTGCATATCAAGTGATGCTGAGACAGACAGCAATTTTTAATGTGGTTTGCCTAAAAAACCTCACAAGTGGCATACCAGTAATTAGGCTTGTGGTGAATTTATGAGATTAGGGAGCATTATATACAAGCAATGTCATTAGTCATTTATGTCGTAGCTGCTGTCAATTAATGAAAAACTTTTTCAAGCTAACTTGGTTTTCTTCTGTATCTGAATTTTCTCTTATGAATTCCAAACCATGTCCATTTCTTGGACTTTTAAGAAAAGTGTACTTAGATTCACAAGCTAAGTGTGGGTCTGCAGTGAGCCCTCTGTGCCAAGATCCTTCAAGACTGAGAGGTCCCTGAGGTTCTGGCTTTTCTTGCTTTAAACCACAGATAACTACTTCTATGTTTCCTCATCATATTCTGTTGCCTTGACTTATTCAATAGTGGTAACAGCAATACTGATAGTAGCAAGATTAGTAAAAAAACCTTTTAATTGACTTTAGGCTCCTAACTCTTTCATAATGGTATTTGGCATTAGACTTGCTTATGATACAACGATTCTTGGGTAGGAGCCACCTTACTTAAGTGGCCAAAAACCGCACCTTTCTCAATTCTCCTTTCCTTCATTGCTTACCATAATGAGAGAGATTTCCAATGTTTTTAAGGAGAATTCATGGAACAGGATTATTCCAACTATTTTTTTAGAAGTCTTGAAATATCTCTGAATAGCTGCTTTTCCCCCTCACTGCCCTCATGAGGGCCCCGGAGGTTCAGGGAAAAGGGAGTTTATTGCCTCTTCTTCTAGATTCAGCTCACTAAACATCCAAACCTGAACAAAGTCTGAGGGGAACGGGGGAAAAGTGCAAAAGCAATAGCATTATACTGATTTCACAGCATTGCCAAATCAATTTTTTAAACAACCTTAATCTTTGAAGGCTTGCTCTTTATACTGCTCATGAAAAACAGCACTCCCATTGAGAGAAACCTTAGTGTTTTGAGACAGTGCTTTTATTCCAAAGTCACAGGTGTAGCAACACTGGATCACAAACTGGCAATGCTCCCTTGCCATATTACAAGGTCCCTGGCTTCTAAAATTCCAGTGACGGATTGAGTGATATGTTAACTGTAAAAAAAGATGTGATAATTGTAAGGCCCTCTGTCGTCCTTTATATTTAAGCCCTTATAGATCTTTTTCTCTGCTAATGATTATAAAATACTTACTATGGTATTTAATTCGCATTTTTAATAAAGCAGAAAGCACATATACTTGTTAATTGTACTGGTCATAAACTCCTTCAAATGCTCTTCCCATTACTTTCCAAGGTATTGCTCTATCACCTTTCAAAAAGTACACTTGCTTCAGAGTTGTTAGGATTAGTTTTCTCAGATGCTCTTTTATTTGTACCTTCTGACCTGCCTTGTGCCAAAAATCTTAAGAAAGCTTTTTCTCTCCAGATAAGTCCCCAAGGTCAAGTAGAATGTTTCAAGATAATATGAAATAAAGTGGTAGTATTCTTACCAGCAGAAAAAAGTACTGTTTTTTCCCTTTCTTTATGGACTTTTTAGCATTGTGTTGAAAAATATACTAATGTTAACAACTATGTTTAAATATTTTTTATTCTGATACAAAACTCCCCAAATATTCACTTTTAATTCTAGGCGAAGATTGACTTTTGTTTTGTTTTACAACAAATTAAACGCTTAGTGAATTGCAGTATTCTAGACCAGCCTGATTTTAATTCATGATTTCTACACCTTGTTTGCTATAAATGAATAGTGTCTCTAACATGAAAACAATTCTTGGTTTCTTCAATCCAGCTTAGAATTCCATTGTGGATTGAACTGAATTTGAGCAACCTGCTGAAAATAAAATAAAACAATATTCCTCTCTAAGTCTCTTTGGAGTTTTTGCATGGGTAAAAGAACTTTTCAATGCTTCTGTGCCATGTCCTGGTTTCACTCTGTAAGTTATTCTCCCTTGGAATTCAAGAAAACACAGCTGAAATTTAACTGTAAAGCAACACATGTTGTCTTAAAGGGATAATTGACTACTAGGATTAACAGAGAACAATTATCCTGTTAGTTAACAGAAGCTAATATAAGTTATGAAGTGATTGTAAGAAAGATCATACAGCATTTCCAAAAGTGAGTGAGAAGAGTTCTAGCCATACTGTAAAGAGTACAAATCAATTTGGTAAATCATAGAATCTTGGCTCTAGTAGTCTCCTGTAGGGCTAAACTATCTACATACATCTTGCTCTGAAAACTTTATCCACGTTTGATCCCAGCATTTATGAATACTGTGGATTGTATAATGAGTCATCCTAACTTCTTAATTAGAAGATACTCTGAATTTTACTAGCTGTGGGGCAATGGGTATTTCTTCCTACTCTTTGGTATGCTTTACCTGCAGGGAATAAAAGTCAGATTAAAAATCACAGAACATGCAAACTAAAAATAACTAAAAGTGATTATGAGTTGAAGCATTTAAAATTGATTATTCATATAAAATAACTCACTTGCTCATTAGTATCCTACAAAATGTTGTACCTTGATTCAGAGCCTGGAACAAGTTGAGATATTCTTAAATTATTTTTGGGCCCTGAAGCCTCTCTTTTTCCTTTTTTGAAATTTTTTATAATTCCTTTTCCCTGTAATTCTAGTGTAAGTGCTTTACAGAATGTTTTAAAAGCATGTGGCTGTGGGAATAGGAAAGTGACATGCTGGGTGTTGAAGAATAGATGCGTATTTTCTCTTTTTGTTATTTAAAGCTACAATTATAACTACCTACAAGTTGAAGTCTGGTAGAGAATAGTATAAGATCATGTTATTTCTCCTTCACTTGTGCGTTTCTGTATCTTGGTCAAACTTTTCTTTCCCATGAGAGTAGTGTGCTATTTGGAAATATTTTTGGTTTCAACTCCAGAAAACAGAGAGGCAATACTTCCTGGATTTTTCTTGAAATATCCTCATCTGTCTCAAAAAGAAAAATTTAGAAAAGCTGTTCTGTACCTTAAAGAAGATATTTCTTTTGGTAGGAGAGAGGTACAGAAAGGAAATTAGCACCTCTGACCTTTGCATCCAAATATGCCCATAGCTGATATTTTTACTGAAACTTTGTGTGTATTAGTTGCTGAAGAAAGAGTCAGTCATTCAATATTTGTTTTTCTCCCTTCCTTATTTTTAAATATTAATACAAAATTTAACGCAAAATAAAACTTTCTCTGATTAGAAGAGTCTTTAAAATTAGTTTGGTGACTGCTTTTTTAAACAGGTATTCTAGCTGAAAAGACTTCTAAAAATTTAAATCATTTCCTGTGGTGCAGAGTTTTGAGTTTCTGTTTTTCTAACTTTACTAAAGTGCATCTTTGTTTTTTAATCTCTCTCCACACTTACATTTTTTTACCCATATAACACAAAAATTTGTACAGAGTTTCTTCATCCTTGGATTTTGGGTAGCAAAATCCGTAAGAAAGCCAGCTAATCTCTTTTAGAGGGATAGCCCCCTATGTATGCCTTCAGAAGGCAGTGGGAAAGATTGACTCTTTCTTCAGCCTGAGCCTTTAAAATTTTTGAGGATTTGTCTGGACAAAAAGATTTCATTTAGTAATATATAAAGTATTTTGTTCTTTATTATCCGAATGTTTTTCTGTCTCAAGAGGGAGGAAAGAAACTCAGAGTACCCCTTTGGTGAGTTTGGGTCATCTGTTCCAGTCGTGTTCCCCCAGCCTTTGACTTTCATCCAGTTTACTGGCTTTTGGGGATGCAGGTGTTTAGAGTCTAACCCTTGATGCTGTACAAGCATTGCTAAGCCACAGCATAAAAATTGTTCTATTATCAACTCTGCTTTATCCACAAATGCAAAACACAGCACCATGCAAGCTGCTGTGGAGAAAGTTAACTCCGTCCCAGCCAGACTCAGTGCAATATGGAAATTGCTCAGCCAATTGATGTATTGACTGTTTTAGTAAAATGTTGATGAAGATGTTAGAGGTGTACCTGCAGGATGAAAAGAAAAAGGCACAAAGAATCATCTGTTCACAACTGGACTTTAATGAAATCTGAACTGTTTTCACTTATTTGGTTGGAGAGTTAGCCAAGTAAGGATGATTATGTCCTGCTTACCCGAATTAGTTCTTAACTATGTGAAGCATTTATTTCTGCTTCCTGCACAAGGCTCTTTCATTAAATTTCCATGTTGTATTAAGTGTGACCATGTCAGTGGAAATGTTTGGTGTAGCCGGAAGTAGCTGTGTATGGAAAATTAAATGACATTATTCTGCCTAATTAACAATTGTGCATCTGAAGGGAATTATACAGTGCTTCATCCAATTAGACAGTGGCATTAATCCATTTAACCAGAAATGTTGATGCGAAGTATTAGATTGAGGATCATCAATCGAGATTCCCAGCATGTTATAAATAAATTAACTTTTCCTTTTGCACTGTATGGACATGCTTCCCTAGCTCTTTTGAAATGCAGTATGTGTATTTTATATGTCTTTTATATGTCTACTACGTTACAAATTTAGTCTGTAACATGTGAATTTACCTGACTGGATTCAGATAAGACAGTCCTTCTTCCCTGATGAGAGGCCTATCAGCATGAAGAAGGTCATCCTTTCGCTGTTTCCCTTCTTTACTAGATTTTTCTAGTGTTTGATAATAATAACTGAGACAATTTTGAATCATTTCTGTGCCTATGAAAAAAGCCTTTTTGATAAGAATGGAGAAAAATACTTCTGTCCTTAAGAATAAACACTTTTCAGCCT
This sequence comes from Eopsaltria australis, assembly GCA_034509425.1. Classification (NCBI taxonomy): domain Eukaryota; kingdom Metazoa; phylum Chordata; class Aves; order Passeriformes; family Petroicidae; genus Eopsaltria; species Eopsaltria australis. The sequence goes on along the minus strand of JAVTVJ010002283.1, from coordinate 139,599 downwards.
TTCATCAAGCTCTGCAAGAATCATTCTGTTTTGGCTATCTCACTGTAACAGAAGTAGTCTGGAACAGATTTTAATGCTTCTCTTTACTGCAACTAAAGTGGGTAAAACCCACAGAGTAAGTGCCAGCAGCATCTGACACTCACTCAACTCAACAAAACCTGCTAAAAGACACTAAAAAGCAGAGCAGTCAGCACAAACCTTCATGTTTTTCCACAGCTAGACAGCTTCTGTGCTGAATGACAGAGCTAAAAGCTACTGTGTCTCTTTTGAGTCTGCAGGGCAACCAGTCTCTGAGAGGTTACAAAAATTCTGGACACAAATGGAAAGCTCCTTTCTTTCCTGTGAATCCACCTACCTGAAATATCTACTTGCTTCTGCATTTTGGAAGACTGACTAATCAACAGGTTTTGCCACAGCCAAGACTGAGTTTCTCACCTCTTTAGCTAAACTAGTTTCACCTTGAGTAAAAAGTGTATGGTCACAGTAACAGAGAAATACTGCCTGACCTTTCCTCATTTTGCAGAGATATTTTAATGTAGAATCCAAGGAAATATTTATTTGCCTAAGGTAGGAGGACTTGGTCATGTTAAGGACTGTCATCCCAGAAGTCATTTTCAACCTAAACAATTCTAGGAGGAGCTTCAAAAGAAAGACACAGAGAAAGAATTTTCTCAATTGGCTTAGTGGTCTGCAGTATCTTGTTGGGATATGACAATTAGAGTTCACGTTCTTGCTGTTGACCAGGAAGAATGGAGATTCAATGAACATCCAAAGTGGCATTCCCCAAAGCCTCCTCTTGCCATGTTTGTTCTCCTCTCACCAAAAAAAAAATACTTCTAGTAAAAAGTTTAGCCTTAAGAATGACACTGTGTTTAGTAGGGAGACCTTGGAATTCCACATTCCACTAATTAAATTAGTATATTTTCATAAACTATTGTTTTAAAACTCTTCCAATATTCTTGTAATGAAAAAAGCCTGAGAAATAAGGGGAGTAGTGAGCCTGAGTATTCATCAATCTCAATATAGGTTTTAAATACATCCAGGATCTCCATGTAACAATATGAGAAAGCAGTGACTCACCTTGAGCTGAGTAGTAGGCTGAAAGACCAGCTTTACTCAGCACCTGAGGCAGACAACTATCTTTTAATAACATTTCATGTTGTTTCTCAGATAGAACAGAGGTTATTAAATTAAACTGAACCACAATTAAACAATTCTTGGTTGTCAAATGTCTACCTTTTCTAGAGTACATTTTATCAGTAGATTGCAAAGGGATAGAAAAGGAGTTGGAGTATATATTTAATTGTATGACTTAGTTTTAATTCATTTGAAATTTAATTTTGGAAAATGTTATTGAGTCCTGGATCCAAAAATCTCCAAAGTCAACTTCAGGTCCAGCCACTGTGTCTGCACTTTGAAGCCTTTTGAAGTAACTTTGGATTGGACCAAAGCTGACAGATAAGTCAAAACTTGGCTGCAAGCAGAGGATTTTTTCCTCCTTCAAACCACTGGTTCCTCCCTCAAGTTGCTGAGGGCAGTGAAAGTACAATCTGTAGATACTTCAAAGGCTACAAACAGCAGGCACTGTGGCTAGGTCTGAAGCTGAAACAGACAGTTCAACAGAACCAAAAGATTTTGGGGCCTTCCAGTGCTTTTCGGTGCATTTTAAAAAAGATTAAAATCTCCATAAAATGGAAAGAAATCTTTTCCTTTGCAAAAAATCTGCATTTTACTAGAACATCTGTCTACCTTCATGTCTAAGGGAAGCTCTTTCCAATATAAAGCATGAAAAAATCTTTGACTTTACAAAGCCAAACATCCAGTTCCAGAATTTACTTGGTTTTGCCAGTTTAATTGGTTTACTGTTCAAGTTTTGAATGAAGGCAATATTCACTTGAAGAATGAAAGATTTAAACATAAAAAAAAGTAACTGAAAAACACTGGCTATGGAAGAAAAAATATGCAATAAAATAATTATATTTACATCTTATATTCCATATTTTTCTCTCATAATATATTAAAGTATTGTAAAATTGTTTTTCTTGTATATTTCTGTTTCCAACTCAGACATAGAATGAGGTTGATGACAGCTGGAAATTAAACTAGGTCTTGAAAATGTTGCAAATTTAGTTATTGGAGTTTCTCTTCTAAGGATTTATTTCAAAATATTTCTCCTTGCTTACTTGTTATAGATTTGTTTACTTCCAGCTATATGGATTTGCCTACACTTTACTCATATATACTAGAAACTGATTTACATGTTGGTGGACAAGTTGAATGTTTATCATGTTACAGAACTTGGCTTTAAAATAATTAGGTGAATGTAAAAGGAAGCTAAGAAAAATATGAGACTGATCTTCTCAGTACAAAATCTTCTGATTGAGCTGCTTTCCTTAGACACTCCAGCATCTTTCAAAGACAATAACTTTTCACCTCCATTAAACCAGTCTATAGATGCGTTGTTCAGCTGTAGGTGAAATCTCAGCAACTCATTATGAATGTCACAAATTATTTAATTATGTGGTATTAGTGCAGTAATTTGAAGACAGCGTTATTTTTTTGTTCATTAAACCTGCTTTTGGCCTTTCTAAAAGTTAATTCTTCAGGCCAGGTTAAGTCATTTATGCAGTGGCTGCAGGAATGTTCTTTATTCAAGTGCTCTGTCCAAAATAGTCCCACTAACACAAGACACGCTGCAGACATTTACCAGTAAGAACCACCTCTATTTTAAAAAACAGGTGTGCAGGATCAAAGTAGGGGAGTTTGTCACCTCAGTCCCTGGGAGTTTTATATCCAAATTTTTGAGCAATGACTTTCAGTCCAGGAAGACTGGAAGAAGAATCAGGGCATGGAACCCTTGTCTCAGCTGAGCAAGAATACAGATCTGTCTTCTATGACAGGATAGCTCCAAGAGAAAAACCTTCCATCTAGAAAACAGGTGTTAATGCCGTGGTGCCCAGCTCAGAAGGAGCAACATACCAGCCTCTGGCTGGTGCCAGTGTGAACTCAGTTTTAGTGACAGAAGGTAAGACACAGAAGCTTGTTGAGGACACCAAACAACAGCAGCAATGGTAGCCAGATCCCTCCATGTCTCGTAGCAGGAATACAGATGAGGAAGCCCTTGGTCACCCCCTGGGCATCTTTACTTGCTTTGCTGCTGTTTCAGTGCTGGCTCCTGCAAGCAGCACCGGCTCATATTGTTAGGCATGGCAAGGGGTCATTCTGCGCTGATACTCTGGAGTGCTAGAAGTAGCACAAATTTGTGGGAAAAAATGTGAACTAAATCTATTAACTAGATCTTCAGTGCATTGAATTATAGTATTCTGATACCTTGACACCAAGGAAATTAAAGGCATTATTAATTGTGTGTATTTTCAGGCAGGCATGGTAATAGGCCAAGTACAGTTGTAAGAATGAAAAGAAAGAATTATATTCTGCGTATAAGCTAAGTAATAGTCTGATTCAGACATCTGCAAATGGTAATTTAAGTCTTTTGATGTTTATTTTTTTGTATGTTGTCTAGAAAATTGTCAGCTCTGCATAGTGACCTGAATGTTACAGTTTTGTTATAGTGAAGTCTTTTTGATTCTTGATAGTGAACAGCTTTTTAAAATATCAACTAAATGTGGCTTAGATGATAATGCAAAATTTGAACACTGAGAAGGTTTCCAGACGTATCTGGATGTCAGATGTACTGGCAAAGATTTTACACTGGGGAGAAATGCATTGAAAGGTATGACCAGAGGCAAAAATACCACACTAAAGAGGCTTCTATTTACACACTATTTTCTCTCATTTTTCTCAGCTCCTGGATTTAATCAGCATTCATGAAAGAAGCATATTTTTGGGCAAGGAGAGGTGTTTTCCTTTTCATCTCAGAACAGATATGGGAAATAATTTTTTAATAGTCTGTCATGGCATAGATACTGCATGTGCTTCACTGTTTGCTAAGATGGTCTTTTTGCCAGTCAAGAGACTTAAGCCATAGCAATTAGTTGGCATTGCAAACAGCACTGGTCAGAGCTGCTTGATACAGAGTTTGTGGTGAGCTTATTCTGGAAGCTTGTATGGCTTCCAGGCTCAATGGACAAACAAAAATTGAGAATGGGAGAATTTTCAGTGTCATTTTACATTTGATAAAGGCAGATGTCCCTGGTGCAGATGTGGTACCTGTGTACTATGTTTTCTGAGGACAAGATAAATATTTTTTTTTTTCTTTTCTCACCAGTTCTTAATAATATTTTCAGCACATAAAGCTATGAAGTGGATTATGAAATTTAACATGACTCCAGTGGCTGGTGTGGAGAAATGGTTTCAGTAAGTAGAGAGGGTGGCACAGAATTATGCAATGTAAAGGCACAGAAATAAGGACACAGCAGCAATACTGAGACTGTGTGAGTGATGAGAGGTGAACTCTTCCCATCTACCTATAGCAAAAAACATAAATCTTTTAAAAAGTAAAGAAAAGAAGGTTTGCCTTTCTAGTATTCAAATGACTCTAGAAAAACAGATGAGGTTTGGTGTCTCTGCATTGCACTGCATTCAAGTTTATTTCACAGCAAACCCGGTAGTGACCAGTGAGAGAAAATTTTAGAGAACAGAAACAGACAAAATAATAACTGTTTAACCCAAGTGTTCTGAATTTTCCTCTTCCTAGGCTGGTTTTCTGAGGAAAAACGTATGTAGCAGAAAAAGACCCAAATATTGTCCTTACTGAAGGAAACTCTACAGATTAGACTGAAGTGGTCACCACAGAAACCACACAGGAAAGTGCTAGTATGAGCTACCACTACCGTGGGAAGAAGGCTCTCATTCATTTCCAGGGAATTCACACAGACATGAAAGCATACTAGAAACCAAGCTGCATTTAACTTCAAATAGAATTAATAGGGTTATCCTTGGTCTGGAATTAAGATATCTGAATACAAGACCAATATGTCTTCTGGTAGTCTGTATTACTTTAGAACGCTGAAGAAGGAGATGACAATGTTAAAAGGGTTAGAACATATATGAAGTATACTGGGCGTTATTTCTGGTGTGGATCTGCACCATGCAGGTATTGATAGGATTGCAGCTTTAATAAGTGCTTAACAAATTAAATAGCATTTAGCAGTTCAGCATGGGTGGTGTGTTGGTACGTGAAAGAGAACTAACAGCAAATCTACTCATCTGTGTTCATCCAGAAGGACAAACCTTTTCTTGTCTTGTCCCTGTGCTGCAGACTGGATGGGAAGCATCAGTTCTTTGTTGACATGAGAGACTGATTTTATCTTTTTCTTCATCAAGGCCTGAGCCTCACTGAAACTAAAGCAGTAAAGACAGCAAAACATGATGTGAAGTTTTGTTGAAACTGCAATTCTCAGCAGAATTAAGGTGAAAGTGTAGCTAAACTCTCCACTCAGGGACCTCAGTATTTACAGTTTTCAGATTAGAAGAATATTTCATGGAGTGTTACAGATATTATGGGAGAGCTCCATCAATGACAGATGACTTCTGGGGTTAGTAAATAATGACTTCATTTGAACATGAATCTTAAATAACAGCAGTAAAATATTTGAGTCAGTTTGAGTTCCCATATTTGGCCCTGTGGTTCTTTGCCTTCCTGACCAAACTGTCTGCTAGGCCTAATGCATGAGGTGTCTGTCTTTCTAGCAGACAGTCATGCTACAAGCTGCATTTGTGGCTGATGTTTTATTTCTAGACAGACATTCAGATGACTGGCACTTTCTGAATACCAAGGAGAGGAATTCTTCCCTTTTCATCACACATTCCTGCTCATCCCTCCTGCCTTTGGACATCCATCATCATTGCTGCTAGCAGTGTTTGCAGAGGGTAATTCCCGAAGTCTGTCCATATTAGCATGGCTGTTGGCAGAGGCAGTGAGAGCACTCCTTTGAAACGAGTACAATACTCCTTAGCCCACCGAGTCATATGCATCTGGTGGTGGGAGGAGGGTTGAAATCTGTAAGAGAAATTCATTTCCAAGAGAAACTGCTGATTACCATCAAGCACATTAGATATTTTCAGGCAACACAATTATCTTGATAAATCTTATACTACATTTTTGCAGTGTGATACTATAGGCCTTCTGAATACTGTTGTTACATCCTGACAACTAAATTACCTGAAGTACAATATTAATAGCAGTCATGACATTCTGTAAAAGCCACAAGTTGACGGTTCTTTCAGATGTGCCTCAGTAATTTGCTAAGTTAGAAATGAACAATCTGAGCACGACTAGCTCCAGCCAGTAGCACATTGCTTAACCCCACTTGTTTGACCTTGTTTTAGCTTCAGTGCCTGCCACTATTGCTGTGGATTCTTGCATGGAGTAATGAAATGTAGTTAACGCTTTTCTGACTTGAAACCATCCTGTATTTTCTTTTTTGCCTTTATTTTATTCACAATGAAATAAGTTGTACAGTCAGTATGGCGTTCTTTTTTCCCCATTTACTGATACATTCCTATTAACAGCATTTATTAGGAATAAATTGTGAGCAGAAATTACCTCCTTCTTGAAAAAAACCCTGATTTTCTTGGGTGAAATTTACTCTGTCCTGGCTGACAGCAGTAGGAATACTACCTGACCACTTGGGCATGGACTCTGTCATGGGAGCACTGACCTAAGTGTAGGTCACTGAAATCCTACTACCTTGGCTGCTGATAACCCATGCTGTCCCTGGCCAGCACCAGGCTATCCTGAGTCAAGGGTAAGTTGATTCAGACAGCTGTTCTGGACAGACAGTTGTCTGGGGTTTTATTATAGTGTCAGAAAAGTACCAGCACCAGGGAAAAAACATGCTCTCATAAAATGTGGTAATTAAAGTTATTCATACTCTAGTGGAAGTCCACTGGAAATTTTTTTGGACAAGTTTGATAAGTTGGTAAGATTTTGCAAGTTACATTACTATGGAGTTATCTTAGATTTACCTTTCAAGGAAAAAAGTTACAGATACTTAAACCTTAAGAGAAGGGATTAGCTTTCTGCTAAATGGACTTATTCTTTCGTGTATATTATTTTTTCCCCATAGGTGGTAACTTTTTGTTGCCTTTTATCACATAGTTCTATATAAATTTGCATAAAGTGATGGCAAAGATCTAATCAAGAAATAACAGTCTATGGGCCACTTTTATTATTCTGTCCTGGTGACTAATGCAATAAAAATTGGAATAATGTTATTGGGTAGTAGCAAGAAAATTTCTTGTTCTTTGAGCAGTGAAGAACAGAGTCATCACTTACTGCAATTTATCTGCAAGATTTTGTCAAGTGTAATTGCTTACACTTGCAGGGATTTCTTCATGACAAAAGAAAAAGAGCCAGAAATGTAAAAGGGTTTGACACAAATATGAGTGCAGCTAATATACATTAGTTTTGATGTTAGCTGTATGAACATATGCCTCTGACAAGTCAGGCCCTAGAGCTAGTAGGAAGAAATCCTGAAATTTCTGCAGTTGCAGATTGCCTGTTTTATAATTAATCCAGGCATACAACAGCTACAAGTTGGCTTCGCCTTGCTCTGACACTATAACATGTCATTAGGTATTACTTCCTCTAAAAGGAAGCCTTTTTTACTTTTCCTCTTCTCCATTCTTCTCCCCTATTTTTCTGTCTTCAGACACTGAGTTATGTTGAACAACTTCCAAGACATTTTTCCCTCCCTCTTCTCCCATTAGATCTTGTCACAGCCAGGAGTGAGATTTTGATTTTCTAATAAACAGATTTTTCTCATGACTGAGATTGTACATGTGCTCATAAGAAATGCCCCAAATTGCATTCCCCATCTATCAACAACTCCCTTGATTTGTGGCTGCATCACCATTTTAAGAAGAGCTGAAAGCACTGGATGTTTAGACATCCTGTGTCACAGTGATGATATGCTGCAATGGGGAATATAATTCATATAGTGTTCCATCCTGCTTTATTATTAGGTTTCACTCCTAAGGTTACAGGCATTCATTTGACTATTCCTTATTGTTAATCAAGATTCTAAGATAGAATTTGCCATTGGGTTCTGTATTTCTCTACTGGAATTTTCATTTTCTGCTGAGAGTGGCATGAATTACTGTTACTCCAAGAAGTAAGATTTGCACAGTGCTTGTGTATTTTATTTCAGTGCTACATATACACTGTGTGATTCTTGAGTGCTAAAGACAATTTTATTTCCTATCACAGGTGTTGGGAACTGAAGTGTAGTCAGTGTGAGAACTGACTCCACTCTTCAATATGTGCATTTCTGTTTGATTTTTGGAGATCTGGAGATATCCACCAATTTTTAGTGCCAATTATCTCTAGGTAGACCTGTAAACACTTACCTGCCTTGACTTTTCCACTGCTTGAATAACGTTTTCAGTACACACTGCTATCTATTTGCAGAACATGTAAAAAGAGAGGGGAACATATTTCAGCTCCCTTTATTTACTGTTCTTAATGTTTTGATGAGAAACGCTTATTGAAATGCTACAGATGTCTTCTCTTCTGGTCAGCACATCAGTAGGTTTTTGACCCCAGCTGGACTGGCATTAAAATTCCCCATGGAACTTGTGTAAGTGTTCTTTAGTCATCTTAATAACTTCAGATTTAATTTATGTCAATGAAAGGGATTTAGAATAGAAACCTGCTGCTGTTAGGCAATTGGTGTTGTTATAGCATGACTCTTCTCCTGTCTTGGCACCTTCTGCATGTGATAAGTAGGGTCCCTGTACAATCTTTCAGGTATTTTCACTGAGTAGTCACACAAATGAGAAAGAATTAACTTCTTTCTGCTTACTTCTCCATTCTGTTAGCACACAGCTTTTACTATTCTCCATTTAAACATTTGCTTGAGAATTTATTTTTCTTTTTCTTTGATTGCTTCATTTTTGTCAGGATATCAGCTGGTTATCTGGAAAAATCTACATCTTCAGATACCAGGAAGGGATATAAGACCTTTATTTCCTTACTTACCTGTTAGTTTTAGAAAATCTTGAATATCACTGAGGGAATTCAGCACTTGACAAATACTGCAGGAAACTTCTCAAAAACCCTTCTGAATTCCCTGATGAAGGAAATGGTATGATTTGGATTGCCTTTCTGTATAGGAGCAGGGCCTCACTATCACATCTGTAGATCATATTTGTAGTTGGTCTATACAGGATTAGATAGTTCAGACCTCACTGAGACCTGTGTAGGTCACCTTAATATGAGGTGTGGTCCAGCTTCCTACAGCCATGTTCACAGTTTTGCTCAGTTGATGCCTGTCTCTGCTTATGGCATTCACTTGCAGTTTTTCTGTGCTACCTGAGCGCCACAGACATCACAGAGCCATTTCATAAATTCTTGTGTTACTTTGTGCAGAATTTTAGAATTTTCTTCCCAAGCGGCAGTGAAACTAAGAGTCAGAAAAGTGGCAGTGAAACTAAGAGTCAGTTGAAAAGGGCTTCTTAAACTACTGGTTTTTGCTGGTAGACAAAATATGCAAAAAAGATCTCTGGAAAAGTTACAAAATACTGTAGAGAAAACAGTCTCTCCAAGAGTCCTGTTCTGCGTCTCATATACTTCCTTTTTAATCATCTTACCTAATCTTTCCTTATTCTCTGCTTTATCTGTAAAAAATATGGGGATAGACTTTTTCTTGACATGAATTCAAGCTTGCCTCTGTCAGTTGACTCTCCTCCTTCATAGAATATTCTGCACTCTCTGTAATTATGAAGCAAAATGAAATAATGGTTAAATTCAGACATTCACCAGCATTTTTCTGACTCAGTCAGCCAATAGCAAAATAATTTTTTCCATGTGAGAAAGCGGATTAATTGTACAGCACTACATAATTTAATTGAAATGGTAAAATACTGTCAATATAAAGGGTCAGTTTTAATTGTAGCAGGAACTAAATGTGGTGTTTTCTGGGTCTGTGGGAAAATAAAAACATTTACACAGAGATCCTTTTCTTGTTAAGAGACTGCTCTTTGTCATGTCTCCTATGTAATACTGGCATGTTCATGATATCTATCCTCCAGGATAGTAAAATTAATGGGACATATATATTACCCTGGGTATCTTCTAACAATATTAGGCTGAATGACTCAATCATATAAGTTTCAGAAATCTAGTATATTAGCTAAAATAGCAAATATAAGAAGAAAGCTGAAGTTTATTCTTATTTATATTTTCAAAATAAAATGCTTAGTGATAGTAAGCTAGTGGGAGTTCTGTGTCTCTATAAAGAAAATTTTAAGTATATCTGAGAGGAAAAAATTAATGAAAGAGGGAAACAAAAATAATACACTCATGATATGCCTTTACTCTTCCCTATTTCTGAAGTGCTGCACTGAAAATAGGGAATCATACAAATTTGAGTGTACTGTTATTGAGTCAGGGAAGCCTTATCCAACTACTTGAAGGTGAGCTAAAAAGCCCATTTTCTGTGTCACTTCACTTCCACCTCAGACAAGTTTTTCAGTGAGTTTAATGAAAACTTTGCTTTAAGTAGAGCTGCGTTATTCTGATATCCTTTTTCTTCTTGTTTCACCACCACTTCCCCACCCTTTTTTAATTGTCAGAGAGATGAGAAAAAAGTACTCCTGGTGAGACACAGATTTGTTAGAATTGTGTATGTTGAGATTAGAGCAGGACAGCACAATCAGAATTAGGTAAGCACATATTGTATAGATGGCTTCTGCTCTGCTCTGTGACTAGAAGAGAGCATCATCCTGAAAACTGTGGCTCTCAGATTGGAGAACATATAAATAAATTTGTTACTGCCCATCAGTGGAAATTGTGTTTGACTGATGCTTACAGTGTCTTTAAGCAAGTCTCAGACTGTGTACTTGTAAGAACGTAAAGGAAGTTCAAATTTGTAAGCAACTGCTGTAGAAACAGGGAGAGCAGTTTTTAATCAGTGTCCGTAAGACAAGAATTAGTAGATTTAAATTAGAGCACTAAAGGCAGGCTACACTTCAAGGGAAACATCCATCCCAATTAGTTGATACATCTGTCAAGTCTGTGAAATCTATATCACAGAATGTCTTTATGAATATGTTAGATGGATGTTGGAACTTAAGGCCCTTCCAAGGAAAACAACTCTGTGACAAGTCAAAGAATTCTGTGAAGGTCAGTCAGAAATGTTAAAATTCTATTTGTTCCAAGTGAGAAAGCTGAAGATTGAAAAACATCTTATAATCCTTTCAAATTTTGTAAGTCCACCATTTTGGCTACAGTTTTACAGGGCTTAGTCAACTATTGATGGTTTGAAATACAGAAAGACAGAGAGTCACCAGAATCCATCTGTGTGGCACTTTCTAAATACACCCTGAAAAACTACAGAGAAAACTAAGTGAAAGCACTCATTTTGGTCAGATTATACCTGGAGACATTTTCGGAAATAGAGGTATGAATTTTTGTATGTAAACACTTAAGGATCAGATTGTTGCTATTAAGCTTATTTAGGTTGTAATACAAGTACCATAAAGTCTTGGAAATCTTGTGCTGATTCTTTTAATTTATTCTAACAGTACTATAATTTTTCTTTAATATCCCATGTGTTTTCTATACTGGCTTTGTATCTGATGAAATATTATTATAGTACTCTAGTTTATCAGGGTGTTGGGTTTTTTACATTGGCTAATGACTTTACAAGGAGGACTTAAAAGTAAAAAGTTCTGGCTTCTCTTATGGTGATGATTTAAGGAACTGGTCTTTTAAAAACTAGTGAGTAAATGACACTCGTGCATCACTTGCTATTACAATAATCTCAGTAGGGTCAGATTCTGGGTAACATATTTATTGCTGGTAATTATCTCAAATATGAGCAATCTGATTTTTTTCCTGTGCTGAATACTGATTAAATGGAAATTGCTTAATTTTATGTATTTTATTTGATGTTTTTTTGGCCTGATGATCAGTTTGTATCTAGGATTCCCTGTGAAACTTGAATATCTTAATGAACATGATGGATGATATTTTTTGAAAAAGCCTTAACAGCTTTCTTTGTAATGTTTTGATCTTGTCAAAAAATTAATAGAAATACTTTCTTCTCAAATTAATCTTTTTACTCATTAGAAACTTTCAGTGAAACAAAAGTTTACAAGTCACGATCTGACTGGGAAATCTGGAGAAAGCTCTTTGTCCCTCATTCACCGCACTGTACAATCACCTAATGTGCCACCAGCAGCTCTCACTCTTGGCTGGAGCATAAAGCTCACCATCTCTCAGTTCCCCCAACAACAGATAATGACCCCTCTCATCCCGGTCCTGCAGCAGCTCCGTAAAGCACAGGATATATCCCTTGCCCTGACTTTCCACATCCTGTGGAGGTCAGGCTGCAGCTGCCCCTCCTGTTTTGCAGAAAGTGCTAAGCCCTGCAGAAACACAGCTCCAAAATCCTCTCATTTCTCACTTCCAAATCAAAAGCTGAATTCATTCTAAAACCTCTGTTAAGCCCAAAAGCTTTTGTTAAGACTTTGAGCCCTTCCTGCCTTAAGAGGCACAGCTTTATACAAGAACCCAGAAAAGAGACATGACGATTCAAAACACCTGCCTATAATACTAAGGAAAATTGATTAGCCATTTTCTGGTTGTACACAAATAAGGAGTTATTCTCATTTGATATAGTGCATAATTCAGGTTTATTTTTCTTATTGCTGTGTAGCAATAAACTAAAATGTGATTCTGGGTATCCATTTAGTTCTACCTCAACTGAGATTTATTTTGATTTTTTTTCTCTCACAGTCAAGATACTAAGTTTCAATACTATTATCTTCCTTTTTTTTCAACCACTCTCTCAGTCCTGCTCATAGTATCTAACTTAAAAAATAAAGGTATTTATCCAGAGTTTTAAAATAACTATTCCAGTTATATTTTCATGGAATGAAGATACTACATATACTCTGATCAAGTTTTTGGCAGTCTACCCCAGACAAATGTCACCATAGAGCCATCTGGTGCATTTTTCCTGCAACTTCACTGAAAAAGTACTGATGTTACTCAAAAATCAAGATTACATTACAGAATAAAAATAGAAATAAAATAATTCTTCATAGGAGCGAGTAGCATACAAAACAGCTATTTCATGATGTTGTGGGTTAGGCAATGAAAGTGAAAAAAGGCAGAATTATTTGCTGTCTTTTATATTTTAAGAAACAGAGATATTAAGAATCCTTGATCCAATCTGACCAGTGATTCTTCCCATACATTTCTCAGCTTTTGCACCTAGGGCTATACTTAACTTATAATTTGGCTGGTACTACACATTTGTGAGAATTCATTACACAGGAAGTCGATAATTCAGGTGTTGATGGTTTTGATTTTTGGGTTTGGTTTCTTTTGTACCTGGTGATGAGTGGGAGGGCTTGTCTGTTGGGAAGGCTGGAGAAGACAATAGGAGTTTACAGATTAATACAAAGTAGTGGCATCAATGTCAGCTATTACTTCCTATTTGTTTCTCTTCTGGATTGTAATTTGTTGCAAATAAAGTCACTGTCCTGAGGAAAAGAGCAATGCACAGAAACAAAACTACAGGGGTGCGAGACTCAGGTAACAGACATATAAATCACACAAGTTGTGCAGGTGATCCCCACAGTCATTGCAGACACAGTATCATTTGTGCTACTTCCCTAAATGCACAGACAGAGCAATATCAGAAAAAACTGACAAAAATGCATGCATGTCAAGGAGAAGCAGAAAAAAGGGTTTTTGTACCATTAATGATGGGGTTTATTTACGGGCCTCATTTCAGTGTAAAATTAGGGAGAAAGTATATTTCTTCTAATGATCTCAGATATCAGCTTGGGACAATTTTGTTACTGTAACAAAAAAGGGATGTTTCCTTTTGGTCTAATTGGAGTCAGCTGCTGCTGTGCTCAGTTTTAGGAAGTTCATGCCATTCAGTATGAACCTCTTTTGCCATCTGCTGAAAATACTGAAGATCAGTCATCTGCAGTTTATTTTTGGATAGGTCATGTTAGGCAAATAGGCTGATGCTTCTTGTGCGCCAAAGTCTGAATATTATGCAAAAATAGGATGGTGGAATGGGAAGAGTATACCAAAATAATGCAGCCAACATTTTTTGAGCACTGTGCAATGGAACAGAGTCGTTCAGGCAATGCCTTACACTGTGCTACTTCCCTGGCAGCTCTGTGGCAGCTAGCATGGTATATCCAAATTCCAGTTCTTGTGCATTTGTTCTGACATTGCCTGAAGGATGCATGTGACTTCTCTGGAACAAAAGTGATGTTACTATATTTGAACAGCATGGAATGGCAAATGATGTCACTTCATAAACCTTTTCTTTAATTTTTAACAAAGGCTGGAAAGCTAATAATATATTATTTTTTCCACTTTACTGTACATTCCTAGCCTTTCAAAGGTGAATATAAACCCAGTTCAGCTCAAGCTTACGTTTCATAACAATCTCAGGGAAAGGTGAAGAAATAACAATTTGGCATCTGAAACAGTGGCTAGCACATTTACCTCTTTAAAATTCCTGAATTTTCCAAAATTGAAAACTATTTCTGTATTAGTTCCTCAAACACTCTAAATCTCAGAGCTTTCTGTATCTAAAATCACACTTTAGAAAAGTGAGTGGGAAAATTTACATGCCTACAATATAAATTTTCAAATGCCATGTATTCAGAAGATCAGTTATCTTTACTGTTCAGGTCTTTTTGCACTGTATTTAAGTTTGGGTGCTCAAAGTCACAGAATCACTGAATCATTAGGGTTGCAAGACCTCTGGATTTCATCCAGACCAACCTCCTTGCCAAAGCAGGGTCCCCTAGAGAAGGTGACACAGGAACGTGTCTGAGTGGGACCAATTCATTTATGATCGCTTATGATACGGACCACTCATGAGAGCTGAAAAATCCCCTGCAACAGTGCCATCTGACTGGATAAGTAACATGTGACAGCTGTGGAATGCTATTCCTCATACCTAGTCCTCTTTGCATTCTGAAAAGGAGCAAGCAGGTGAGTAGAGAAAATCCACAGGAGAAGCATAGTTAAGACACATGCCCATCTTCGTATAGGCAAACATTTTGCAAAGGCTTTATTCAGTCTTCGCAAACCACAGAAAGACCAGAGCAATACCAAAAAATCATTTTGATATTGGGCATTGAAAATTCTATAATAATTTTTCTCATTGACATGAAATAATTTTGGTGACTACCATGTTGGACTAAATTTTAATTATCAACCCCCTGAAAAAAGGTTAACTAACCTTAAGGTGTATGCAATTACAGAGAGTATTCATGTACATTGTCAGATAGGCTTCCTTTGTTTCCCCCCTTTTTTAAATGAGCTATTTGAGAGTTAACAGAATTATTACATTTCTCTCATTTCTCTTTCTTCTCTTTTTTTTAATTCTCTCTTATCTCATCTCTATTTTCTTCTTTCGCTTCTTTTTTCTTATTTCTCTTTTTTGCTGAGTTTGGGTTAAGTTTTAGGGTTAAGTTTGGGTTGGTTTTAGGAAAAAGGTTTTACAGAAAAAGTGGTTAAATACTGGAATTATCTGCCTAGGGAGGTGGTGAAATCGCCATTCCTGGATGTGTTTAAAGAAAGATTGGACGTGGCACTCAATTCCATGGCTTAGTGGAGGTGTTAGGGCATGGGTTGGACTTGATGATCTTAAAGGTCTCTTCCAACCCAGTGATTCTGTGATTCTGTGAAGTGACTTAAGCAGCTTGTGACTGAAAATTGTCAGGTGAATTCTGCATTGATCTCTTATTTCTCCACTTACCACTTTCCATACTTCACAGCTCTTTGTAATTTAATTTTAATGAATTAAATAAGACTCTTCTCTATGTGGATTGGTAACGTAGCAGATAAAGTACCAACCTACATGCTTTCAGATGGGAATTGAAAAACCATACTCGGAGTCACAACATTGCTAAAGGAAAAAGCAGCATCATCTTTCAGTAGAAAAAGTCCAACCAAACACCATAATGAGAAGAGCTGTAAGTTGTTTATCATGAAAACTCCTTGGCAATCTCAGAGAAACTACGAATTTTTCACATTTTATTTCTTCATCTTTCCTGATGAAGATTTATGTTGCTAGAAAAGATTACTCACATTAATTAATTTTGGAGATTTGAACAGGTTTTTCAACCTGTCAGAAAGCACCTGGAGTAGTAAAGACTCGATAGAAAGGGCAGGGAAGAGGAGCCCTTCTAGAAGAAAAAATGCTATTTGATCTTTTTGTCTTGTTGAGGGAGTTATAAGAGTGGGATTAGAGAAAATCTTCATTTTTATTGCAGATTTATCATCCAAACATATATATTTTGCAGCCTGGAGAGGGCCCTGTATTGCTCCCAATTATGAAATAGAACAATTTCTGAAGGAAAAGTTTCCAAGACATCTGAAGAAAAAAGTACTGCAGATAATGGACACACTGTAAAAGCAGTGATTATGTGAGACTGTAAAAACATTCAAGCACAAAAGGGCAATTTCACATCTTCCCTGTCCATCAAGTGTTGTTTCCAGCTTTTTGGCAGCTCCAGCATCTTTCAATCTGTTTTTAATTTCTATTAGCAAAACAATATGGTTTTTTAGGATGTGGAAAACACTTAATGAAGAATACATCTTTAAAAATTGTTATCCTTTTGTAAAAACAGGAATGTGATCCCAATCACAAATTCTGTTGTGATGGTTTTCCACAGACATTGCAAAAATGACACTTTTTTGAAATAATTGTGAAAAGAACACATCAGTCACTTTTTAGCCTCTCAAGATATGCTCATGCTCATTCTCTTAAATCAGTTTTGACCACTATTCCAAAATGCTGAGAGATCCAATAAGCTGAGGCACACACTACATGGTATTGATCCCCTGCACTTAAAGGAAGCTTGACTCCAGATACAAATTTGGTATCATCATGTTATCTCTCAGCAGATCTGTTTGGCATGACCTAAGAAGTGGATTTCGTGTCATCTAGTTGTTAACTGCTTGCTTTCAACTTCAGGTGCTTGCTCCCACTACAAGTTGTGTGAACTCGCTAATGAGTCAGACAGCGATTTGCTGTAGATGCTTTTAACTGCTTCCTCAAGTATGTTTCAGATTTCTTTTATCAACATATAAGATTTATATTATAGCAAATCCACCAAAACCAGTACTAAATTTATATCTCTTTCGAAAACTTGATGAAATATATTTTTTAATTCAGATATTTTTGATCTTTTGTCATGAATTTGTGTGCTGAGAAATTCTGCCAGACTAACTTTTACTCTGCCAAATTCTTAGCTATAATGTTGCACATCACAAGGCCCTCCATTAGAGGGTCCCATAACACTGACATAAGCAAAATAAGCTACCATTGGTAAAATTGTTAAAATTATTAGTTAAGTGCAAGTTAAGTATCTGGGATGAACACAGATATTTTGCTTGTAACATCTACACACAGAAGTGAAGAAACACACATTAGAAAACAATATAGTGAAGTGACACAATATAGATCTAAGTTTAGAGGAGCCATGGGTAATCATTAATTATGAAATCTTTCCTTTGTTTTGGAGTAGCTGTTTACTTCCTTCTAGCACAAATTATTGTTTAGCATGTGTTGGATACTATTGACTTCTTACCATATCTTGATATTAATGTCATATCTTTATCTTTTCTTTGAGTTTTATCATGTGTTCCACATGTATTTCAAGCCCTGGCATGCCCCTGTTCTCATTATGTAGTAAAGTCTTGAGATTCTGGAAACCAGCACTTCTTGCATACCAGGCGGTCTCTCATCCTTTATAATTAATTGGTTTCCTTCAAGAATGCTAATGTGGTAATTAAAATTTTTTATGCAAGTGACTTAAAACTTTATTCCATTTTAACAAACTGGGCACAACAGAATTCACATAATACCAGGCAAATTTATGTGTTACAGGTACATTTTGAATTTGTGACATGGTTTAACTAAAAGGTAGACAATTGTCGAGAAATTTGTATATTCAGATTAGTTCTTATCTTCTCTGTTTGGAAGAACTATGGTACTCATGAGAGGCTCAATACAAAATAATTGTTCTTGCAATTTATATTGTAACTGGATAATGATTTTACATAGTATTAGTAAAAAACCCCACATTTCTAAGAGTTGCACTCTAATGACTGAAACTTCTATGCTTAAGCAGGGAGAATTTCAATCAGGATAAATATTTTATCCATAAGTCTTCTTCATTGAAAACTTTTACCTGCAAGGTACCTTGAAAATAATCTGAGGATTTGAAAATTGTATTTTCTTTTATCTTGATCCGAAGACTGCTATGAATAGGATTCTTCTAGCTAATTACAATAAGGTTTTTTTCAACCCCTGTAATTCTTAAGGTAGCTAGAGCATTACATCACTTTTCCTATGGAAAGGCAAAATTCCACTTAAAGTACTTTTATGGTTTATAATGAAACTCTAGGAGTTGTTTTCAATTTATTTATTCAATTTTCCCTACCTTTTATTATGCCATTGTGGCTGAAATTGATTATAGGAAAAAAGCAACTTTTTGGTTTGCTTCATGAATTTAGTTCTTCTAAAGTAGGCATTTATAATTTACTTGCCAAAACTTTCAGGCATTGGAGTGGGAAAGAGGGTACTCTAAAGTCTGCAAGATTTAGAAATTTAATTTCTTGGGGGGGTAAAAAAGGAGGAAATTACTGTCTTTAACTTGAAATTTCGATTGGTCAGTATACAGTAGTCCTACTGGAAGACTTTTACGGAAGCTTTTATGGTTGAACTGTCTGAAGAGTGAGAAAATTGCTTCAGAATTACTAAGAACCCTAACATTTTACACTAAATCTAATTTTCACGTGAGAAAACCTTAGCAGCAAAACTTCAAAGCCTCAAAGCATCAAATTCGGGGGTATAATTTCTCTCTGTTAAGATGCATTCTGTAAACTTTGTCCGCTTAGGAGTATAAATATGCTGTTAGACATCCTGCAGTCTACATGTGATAATGACAGACTTATATTATCTAGTTCCATTTTAAGCATTCTTTTATCACCTTTCTTTGTCTAAAGCTGTCCAGTTTCAGACTATGTATACTATACTGTTTTCCTGTTGTTCTCTACTTTTGAGAAAAAAATTGAAATATACAGATTTTCTTCCCTAAAGCTTCTATAGCATTTGCTGTTCTTTATACTAGTACTGGCTAGATTTTAATATCTAGAAATACTTGTAACTGAAGTTTCTAAAATTACAATTATACTGTATGTCACACTTTTTTTTTTTTTTAATTAATTAAATGAGATAGAGGACTCAAAAGGTTCCAGATGACAATGTTTCCCAGCCTGTATGGTTTCAGTTTTTAAAAAATGCACAGATGACAGTATACTACATTTATAAATCTTTCTATTTAGAGTATATCATTCAACTACTGAAGTACTAAAGGATAAGGTATATTGTGCTGCCTGATCTGAGAAATGTTGCCTGCCTGAATTTTGAGGCAGAAAATTATGTCCATAATTATTTATGGTTTCAAATGGAAATATAGCTAACTAAGTTGGAAGTTTTGTCCATGAAAGATTACTAAAACCCCACACAAGAGCAACATGAAAACAGTGGAGGATAACATAGTCAGTAGTTCAGAAAATTTGGCCACATGATACAAGTTTACAGGCATAATTTTATGTATCCATCTTTGAAAGCCTTAGTGTACAGGTACAAGTTATGATGGTTCCTTGAAGACTTTTAGCTATCTCCTGTACCTTGGGCTCCTCCTCATTAAACTTCATGGGAAATGTGGACAGGACTTTTCAGCTATTTGGTGATCACAGCTTTCATCATATTTGCTCTAGTTTTTCTTCGTCAAACTGAATTCATACAAGGAACAAAATAAATCAAATTGAAAAGGTTTAATCTGAAGGTTTAGAACAGTTTCTATTTATCTAATAGTTTGCCAAGAAAGGGGGAAGGATCAAAAAGTCAAAACACATTTGACAAAGTCCGACATTAGTAAAGTTCGTGAACCCTGTTGCCAACAAATGCCATCTTTGACTCTCATTAAATGAATCTTTAAATCTAAGAGAAGGATCTTCTGCTGCTTGAAATAAGAAAAATAATTCTGCATGTTTTTCAAACTTTCATGTCTTTCTGAGATGCAACATCTAACCAAAAATTTGAAAATAAAAATATTTTTTACAGAAATGCTTTATTTTCTGTGCTAGCTGAAGGCATAACACAAGCTTTCTCCATGGGAAGTGTAACCATATCACTCTGAGTTGTATATTCTGGAGAGACAAATCGTGTTTCCATGTCTGATTGAATTATTGAGATAATTTGCTGAACTTGAATTTTAAAGCCCATATAATCTGCACTAAGTTCAGATCTGATCACTATATATACCTGTGTGAGACTGTATAATAGCTCTAATGACAGGTTTTTAATGAGACCTCTTTAAACTGCCTAGAAGCCAGTTACAAGATTATCTGTGTTTAGGGTGAAAAAATAGCTAGAAAAAATAGATTATCTATGTTTAGGGTGAAAAAAACCTGTATATCATTGTTTTTAAAGCAGAGCTGCTATACACTCTGCTTGAGTATGTCCTTTGTTTTGCAGTATCTCATTTTGGTTTTGAGAGTAAATTATCTGGGTTTTTATCTAGGCCAGGAAAAAAAATCGCAGTTCATAGAGTAAACTACACTTTTTGCCTTAATTAGTTTTTGTAATTTAGTCAGTTGCATCCTTCATTTCATACTTTTGTATGTGAAGTTTAAATTAATGAAGAAATAAAACAAAAGTTTATTTGTAGAAGTGCAATACTGTTGATTTTTTGCTTGAGCTTACATTTCAAGACATAGAGTTTAGAAATGGGAATGGTCACACATACCACAGAGTTCCCAGAAATACGAAAGCTTGAACCTGACCTCATTTCTTGTCAGAATTGAAACCTTTTGTGTTCATTTGTCTATGTATTTGGATTTGCATCCTGAATCAGATCAATATTCTTAGGAAACAAAGCCTAATCTTTAGGTTTTATTTTACTTTCTTTATTTTATTAAGAAATACTTCAACCTTTTTGATAAATAAAGCCTTACAGAATTTGATGAAAATAATTAGTTCAGTAGTTTAGCATTCTCAGCAGTTATTTTTGAGGGATATTGAAATTCTGAATTCTGTATGGTTTTAGGTCATCTGAAATAAGAAAAATCTATTCTCAGCATCTTGGGATGTACACAGGCTTACCTGTGCTACAACTTGGTACTGCATTAACTTCCAAAGGCAGTGCACACTGAAGAACTGCATTGTGCTAGCTGGTGTTAAGAAAAACAATGTTTTTCAGAAGTCATAGGTGCTCATGACAAATCATAGGGAGGAAAGGTTAAGTGTAGTAAGAGAATGTAATTTTCCCTGGTCTTGATTTGGTGCTTCTGAGAACATTAAATGTAGCATTTTCTATAACAAAAAAACCCAAAAAACCAACAACGAGAAAACAAACCAAAAAAACCCCAAGCAGTAAAACCTAAACAAACACAAGAAATATCAGCCAAATGGGACTGTTTCTGAGCTTGGCTATTATCCATTTTAGATGAAATCTACAGTAGTATGAATGTTCGTTTTTAGAATTGGAAGCTTGTGAAATCTTTTATTACATAACAAGGCACCAGCAATGCCTCCTGAAAATAATCATATGGGATAGTGTTTAACAGGATGTATTTTCTCCCTGATGTGTTGTTCTAGCCCCCTGTTACTCTGCCTAGCTGATACATTTTGTTCAGCTGGGGCAGAGACAGGCATTTCCAGGTGCATCTATGGGTTGATGTCAGGCTTGGGTTACAACAGCTTGCTGCTCTTCAGACTGGGACCAATCTAATTGACCTGATGGAAAAATCAGAACTTCTTTTTTGAGTTCACAATACTTATTCATGTCCCTTCATTTCCTCCTAGTTCTGTTTCTCTTTTCTACCGTGTAAATTTTATCCTCTGTGGCCTAAAGGTGCTGAAGAATTAAGTTCTGTCTTTTTAAGATTTAGATTAACAGTTAATGTTAACGTGGATTTTATATATATATATATAGATGTTCGACTAAATTATAAGAAAAGAACCCTCAATATGATCTATCTCTTTTCAGAATCTTTTGAATTTTTGTTTGATACAATCCAATTATGTTTTTTTAACATTTTATGGACAATAACAGTATTTCTTGTGTGTTACATCAGTCTCGTAGTATATTGGCAACGCTTGTGCTTTTCTACTATTTTTTTCTCTCATTAGTTTTAAAGAAAATTTGTTTTCAAAGGCTTTGAATCTGCACATTTTTAAATGTTTCTGGGTTTTAAAACGGCTGTAACTTTTCGAGCTGTGCACTAAGGGGTGCTGTTTCATATTCTTTGTGTGCACTGTCTCTTGTCTGCACACACGCACATGCTCACGTATGCTGCTGCTCTTGGACTAGCTTAGCACCTCCACAAGTTTATCACCAAGTTTAAAAAGACAACATGAACTAAAATTATGTGAGCTTTTTTGATCTTATACATAACACCTGACTAGCACAGAATGAGGAAAATCATCGCTGCTTTCAGCTCTGCTACAGAGTCATGGTAGTGACAGAGATACTCAACATATAAGAAGAGGCAAAATGGAGCTCCCTTATGATGAAGGGGATGGACTCACACTAGAAACCCAAAAATTCCTGTATGTAATGAGATATTTCAAATGTGAATCAAAAAGCTAAATTCACCTTAAACAATTAAACAGGCCACAAAAAAAAGTTTTTATAATCTATAACTAAAACCTGTGTGAAATCAGCTCTGTGAAAATACATGCCAGCTTCTGGGGGAATGAATGGTTGGAGTGGTTGTAGCTGTCTTAAAAAATTCAGCTAACTAAAAAAGATATTATTCCTCATGTGTATTAAGTATTTCTGTTAAACTGTGTGAGAAAAATATATAGACAAATATTGTCAGAATGATTATAGCTATTTCTTGAAAAATAACTTGGCCAAGTTGTTGCTTTGTTTTGCACATCTCCAAGAGCCACTGAGATAAATGCATGAACCTACCTGCAACTAACAGGATTAGTCAGGTGAGATAAACTACATTACAGGACTATAATATGAAACTGGCATGTTGTATACATTTTTGCAGAAACAGCACAAATTTTGTGCTTCTTATTTGTCTGCCAAAGCTCAAAAAGGCGCATGTTTTCCCCATTTGGATGTTCCTTACCTTAATAATTTTCCATAACTATACATCATGGAGTTCTGCCTTCACCCAGACTGAGTGAGAATTTTTTCTTACAGAACCATTCTTGGTTTTGAACTTACCACCTCTCTAAAAAGTATTGTACATATATGTAGGAATCATCATCGAACATTCTTACTGTCTCCTACATTTCTACCTCTGCAGGAAATCCTGGCCCTGATTCTAAAGCTAATGATGAATCATACATAACATATAGCTTTTCCAGCTTGCATGTGACTTGGAATTCTCTAACTAAAATAAATATGTCTTGCAACTCTGAACTTAAGTAACCATTAACATGATTAACTCAGAATTTCAAACTGACATCTACATTCTGTACCAGTTTTAAAATGAAAAAGTTGTGCATTTGCACCAAAGAGTGATTTGTTAAGGTACTGAGGTCTACTCTGATGACCTCACAACTCCAACCTTCTTCTGTTCTTGTATTTTATCTCCCCCACACATTTTTGCAGTGATGAGCATAGGACTTCCACCTAAAGGAAACTAAGCTTTTGAAGGCATTCCATATTGCAGGTATGATTGTCCAGTTGCCACAAGCTGGACAGTAAAGACAAAAGTAGGCCTTATTAGCAAATAACTGTGGCCAGAGGGAAGAGTGATTCATTGGCAGCTTCAGAGGTGACTACTGTCTGACTAGATATTCAGGTTTTGATTGCTCAGCTTTTGGTTTGATCTCATGTTTAGTTTTCTCCTCAAGGGTCTGGATTTACTATCTGAAAACTGAGTTTCTCCAAGGCATCTTAAATCATGACATCAAAACGTGTAAAATTAGAAAAATTTTAGCAGAAAAATGTCATCTCTTAGAACCATCTTCTGAAATACAGAAACTAGAACCAGTTTTGTTATTTAAACTCACATCTGCTAATATACCAATCTCATTCCTTTACAAGAAATAGGCGTTCCTATGTACTTTGGTATAGAAAATATGTAAAAGAAGACCAGTTAAGTCTGGATAAATTTTCAGTTTCCAACAAAGTTAAGATATGGAAGCTCTTGGTTCTTCTTTTTTTCATTAGCAGTTGTTCATTTTCCTTTCCTAAATCGTTGTATTGAAACAGCGAGCCAACAGACAAGTAAGAAAACTCACACCGAAACAGGGAAAGCAGTATTTTAAAACAGATGCTTATAGAAGCCACAGTGTCTGTAAGTTCCAGAGATATCTGCAACAAAGAAATGTGGCCTACAGCACAGTTTATCACACGGCACAGGGGAAAATGCTTAAAATATGAGTTACTTGGCAATCAATGAGATGAAAAGAGGATTCCATGTATGACAAAATAGCTTTCAGGATGCAGACTGAACAGACATAAAAATCCGTGATCTCTCTTACATTTCACATGCAACAATGTTTTGCACAGCTGTCTTAGTTTTCAATGAGCACTGTAAAAATACTATTTTCAAGATGTAGAAGTATGTACAAACTCTCTTTCATGTTAGTTATAGTGATAGAGGAGGAGGAGGCTAGAGGAGGAGGTCATCCATGCTCAAAATGCTTCCCTGTGTTATCTGATGTCTACTTTACTTTATACCATCTGCTGGTCCCTGGGCCCATCTCTCCTGTGGACAGATGATCCATTTCAGATGCCTGCCTTCTCTTTGCCAAGGCCAAGCACTGGCATGGTCTAATTGCCTGTCTGGTTGCTTTCTTGTTGCCTTTGGAAGGCTGTGCTCTCGCTGCGGCTTTTGTGGTTGTTTCCATCAGGCAGTGTGGTCCCTCTCAGAGGCACGAGCATGCCAGACGAACCTTTTTGAATCTGTGCCAGTCCTCTTCCTTGGGAGGTGAAGCCAAATATCATATATTTAAAACTGTAATGCTTTACTTGTCCACCTAGCTCCTGTCTCCTGAAGTCATTAGTTGTGGTTTTACTTCACTGTTAAAATACTCTTCAGTTTTCTTTCCTCTCAGCTCTACCTATTTTCAACTCTCTGCTTAGAAAACTCTTTGTAGGTAAAATGGAGTGATTCTGCTGTTCTACTTAAGACCACTTATTTTTTATTCTTTTTGTGTCATAAGGAAGTAGAATGTGTTTCTTATTAAATGTGAAATGCTGTTTAAATAATATTTAGGAGCTATCAAAAATCAACTAAATCCAGGCTACTTAAAATTATTTTTAACATTCTGTGTCTAGCAACTAACTATACACTATAGTGGACAATGAAACCTAAATAGTGCTGCCTAGGACGTTATTTAAAATATTAGATTAATGGCCCTTTCAAGATTTTGATGCTCGTCTGCATACAGTGTTTCCTTAGTAAGGTATTCATCTTAACAATGTTTGATCACATTTACTCAGCTTGCTCTACCAAGAGATACTCTGACTCACTATTAAACATTAGTCGGTTAAAGATCTTATACTTGCTACTCATGGTTCACAGTCATTAAGGCTAAGTCATCTTCTCACAACAGATAAAAAGTACTCAAGAACAGAGTCAGTCAGCTTTCTCTTCAGGCTTTCTTCTTAGCTTGATATAAATTGTCACTCAGGCTTCAGTGACAGATTCCAGTTAAATTACATCAATCCACAACAGAGATACATTCATCTCGTGTAGATCACTAGATATCCAGCACAAATAGCCTACTTTAGTTTAACTTCAAATATCAAATACTAAAATAATCTTGATTTTCCAGATGGAGATATTCAAATATCTACAGCAAAAGGAATGCCTGCACTTACAATCAATCAACACTCTTTCTTGTAATACTTTGAGACTATATTACTTCAGCGAGTCTGGTTGTAGGACAAGAAATTAAATCTCTTACAATATTCTAAAATCTTCTGGTTGTCTTAGGAACTGAGCAAACAATTCAGCATTTTTATGTCTGAATATAAATGAACCAGAATAATTTATTTCTGTTTGTCTTTAGAATGGCTATTAGTTGTTTGGGTTTGGTTTGTTATTTGGGGTTTGGGCTTTTTTTCTCACATATTCATTTGTCAAATAAAAGGGAATAGACTTTTCTCATGGTACACTAAATGTGACACAGTTGGGTAATACCAGAATGTTA
Source organism: Eopsaltria australis (assembly GCA_034509425.1). Taxonomy (NCBI): domain Eukaryota; kingdom Metazoa; phylum Chordata; class Aves; order Passeriformes; family Petroicidae; genus Eopsaltria; species Eopsaltria australis. Next base: position 113,443 of record JAVTVJ010002283.1, on the reverse strand, counting down.
GGATACAGTATCTGACTTCATTGGTTTTAATGAACTCTGGCAGAAAAATCTGTATATTAGCAGTACTCTTGGATATTTCCTAACATTTGGGCATGGTTTAATTTATTTCTATTTCATTATCAATGCCTTTCTTATTCTAACAGGTTGAAAACATTTGCCTACAGTATACTGTGTACTCTTGTAATACACTACCATGATAAATGAAAACTTACTAAGGCACTCAATAGACACAGAAGGAAAAACTGTTGAAGGGGTCAAGAAAAAATTGGCATGGTGTGTTGATATAAAAACATCATCTTTTATTATGTTTTATTATGTTTAGAATTATGTTTTAGGATTGAAGGTCCAGTATCAAGGTAGCTAGGTCACCAGTCCTGCACTTTTACCAGCAGTGAATATTTTAAAAGAAGATCAGTCTGTGATTAGGACTGCTGTCAAACTAGCAGTAAATGGAAAAAGAAAGAGACACAGGGCTGGTTTGCAGTTTGCTTACCAATAACTCCATACAACATGGAAAGGAAATGTGGTAATTCATATCCCTACTTCTTAGTAACTTTAGCCCACCTAATCTCTACAGAGCAACCATTATGAATTGTCTAAGTGAGCTGGAAATTTTCATCAAATTAATTTTATATGTATATATTGAAAGACATTACTCATTTGGCATTTCCTTTTGAGCAAGGCACTGGCTGCTTTGTTCTAAGCTAAATTCTTCTGCACCTCTGACCTAAGCCATGAAGCCTGTAAATGATATGGTTTAGGATTCGTACTGCTGTTAATAGTAACAACACTTTAAAAACATTCATATAAAAAGTTAAGAATATTGAGATCAGAAAAAAATTAATTTTTCTATTGCACCATTGTGCTATCTTATAGTAAAGAGTTAAAAATATAGAAGAAAGTGTGCTTTGAACATACAGATCTCACTTTGACTCGTAGTGTCACATAACATTTGCTTATTCTCAAAGGAGAGAAAAGTACCTTAAACTGGCAGACAGTAAGATAAAGGATTTACTGCTATATTTACTTTTATTAAGGAAATTCTGTTTCAAAGTGCTAAAGAGCTTAGTTATATTGGTTGCATTCCTTTTGGAAGAAATTTATAACACTTTTCTAGTCAGTCTTACACACTGTCTGCTTGAGAAAATTACTTGCTTTAACAATTTGCTCATGTTATCTTATTTTCATACAGCTGAATTAGTGTTTTAAAAGAAAAAATTTCTTTTCAATTTTGTGATCTGGAACAAAGCTAACATGAGTTTTTGACTTTATTAATTTTTGCCCTCCTGACATCTGTTTTGGAGGCCTTACATGCACTGAATGTTACATGCCCTGTTGTCTCACTTTTTCTTCTTTCCCTCTTAGTATCAGAGCTGTGTTTTACACAATTGATGTTGTACATGAGGAAAAAAAAGAGAAGATAGATGCATAACTGTTTTACATAACTTTGGAAACATTTTTTCTAATAATAGGTCCTGATAATCAACATCTGCACGGTGTTTATAATATATTGTTAGTCTATATCACTCTGTATTAAGCTTTTAGTGTGTACATGGGAAATAAGTAAAAGCTATGGTACATCACCGTGCTTTGTTCATCAGGTGTAACTCTGAAAAGGCAAGGATTTTATTCTGAAACTTAATGCAGCCTTGTAACCAGCAGAGGAATTGTGCCCTTTGCAACATTAAGGAGTCCCCTTTGTTGTCTTACACTCTGGGAAACTGTATTTTGAGCATAGAATCCTCAGTTAAAGGAGACTAGCTCATACACAAGAAGTTACATTACTTTATATATTTATATAAGGCAGTTATACATCTGTCAAGCCTATCTGGATGTTAAGTACTTACATTGTGATATTTAATTAAAAACTGTACTAAAGATTAGGAAAGTACTTCAATAATAAAAATAATACATGGTATATCAAAATCTATAGGGTTATGCCCTAATCAAGCAGTTAGCATCCTTGTGGCTAACATTTTTTTCCTGTGACTATTTACCATCCTATTTTAATATATTCTTCATTTCGTATAATACAAGTGGCAGCTTTTTTTAAAAATATATATATATGACCTTAAAGAATACTAATGTCAAATGTGTTTATTGTATTCATGTTAAAGGGCAACCACAAGTCTGAGAGGTCAGACCATCTGAACAACTTGTTTTGGGATTCCCTGAATAGTTTTTCATTTGGATAAGAAAGGTAAGACTCCAAGAAACAGAGGCACTAACACTGGAGAGTAATATTTCAGTACTAATGAGGCATATTTAAGATTGTTAGGCCATACAGGGTGTGGGAAGAAGATGGAAAACTACCAGAGAATACTCAGCCTTCCCTGAGACCAGTGTGTGGTTCATAATGAAGACTGAGTTAAAACCAGAGTAAGAGTTCCAGTTTGTAAAGACAAAAGGATGCTTGAACACACATATGCTTTATTTATCAGATGGTCCCTCCATGTTTTCAGTCTGCCAGTCTTTAAGGCCTGGTAAGACCTTGCTTCATGGTTGGTTGTATTAGAGACAAACTTCTATAGATTTTCAGACATTTTATTTGTCAAATACAGGTTTTGTGCCCTTTCATGTAGCCAGGGAGAAAGAAGGCAAATACAACTCTCTGTAATGAAGGCTAGTTTTATTTGTAAACAAAAAGACTTTTTGATGTCAGTAATCAATATCTTCCAAACTACTATAATATTTTCATGGCAAGCATCATCCTCGGTATGATGAATACAGATATCTACCTCTTTCCCAGCTTTTAGAAGCTGTCTAATTTTAGCCATCCTACTCTCTCCTCCTTTGGTTTTGGTTTCCTTCTGTAGTTTGCATCTTCCATTAAGTGACTGGAAGCTCTGCCCTCTGCCTTTCAAGACTCATACTCATATATGTTTTCCTGACTTTCAGGTTTTCCATGCTTCTGTTCAGAGTAGTTTCAAGGACATAGGATAATGGAACTCTGATGAGTCTTTGCCCCTGACATAGGGTTTGTAATTCAATTACATGTGTTTGCCTACTTAATCTATGATGAGTGCAAATCAATCTCCCTGAGTGCCCTAATGATATTAATATTTATTATGTTTTCTTATGAGAATTCTAAGGATGTCAGGTTCCCATGGTCAAAGGTGCTATAATATTTCAAAATGACCACAGAAATATTTTCTTCCTTTGTACTGCAATCTGAGATTTATCCTTGCAATTATAATAATATGTGGATTGAGTCAACCTAAATTACTTCTAGAATTTCAAAATTTGAGTATTAAAATATTATTTAAAGGTCTGTTAAGAAAGGCTTGGTATTCTTTTATTTCAAGTCTATTGAGTAACGTATTACATTCAAAATTAGAAATAAAGCAATACGCAGGATAATCACTCCTTATTAGATAAATTCTAAACTATGCCTGAATTACTTTCCAGTATAATATATATTGTTAAGAACAGATGACAGCAGTGCATAAAGGTTTTATTGTTGCTTCTTTGGGATCACCTGCACAATCAGCTCATGATTTGACATTTGGGAGTTCTTGTGGACTTTTCCAAATCATGCTGTGCCATCATGTGTCTCTCTATAATATTTATTTTTGGTATGTTATACTCTTGTATAAGGAACCTGCCAAAGAAAATCTGACCCTCTGCTTTATGTGGTTGAGTAATTGCCATGAGTTATTGTCAATAGCTTCTCTAGGGAGAGCTATCTAACTCTGATGGACTTGAAACATTAGCTCAGAACGTGCTTCTGTTCTCATCCACTGTGAATTCATGATATCTGATGTCACAGCTATTCCTCAGCCTCTTGCATGTTTTCCTCAGGTGAGCTGTAAGAATTTTGAGTGTAGCTCTCATGCAAGCCTTCCATCAGGCATGTTTTCATCACCTTGGGGGTAATTCTAGGTCTGAAGGATTTCTGCAGGACTTTGTTTATGGTGTGCTGTAAACTGAACACATCACTGAACAAAGTTTCAAGTGCATCCTCTGGAAGGCAGCTTTTCACTGTCATTGATCCTTAGAGGCCTCAAGTGCTTAGGTTTGTAAAGTGAGTTAATAAAACTCATCCTGTTGTATTGCAGCATTCTACTTGAAATGCATATGCAGTGAAAGCAAGGGACACATGAGAGGATTTTAAAATCAAGGTTTACCCATGCCTAAGTGAATCACTTGCTAAATCTCAATCTCTTTAATCTCAAAGAGGTTCCTGCTAAAAAACCAAATTTGCCCCCCTACCTCAAAAACAAATGTTCAAAGTTGAAAATGCTTTTCTCAAGGTATTGGAGTTCTCTAGCCCATCTGAATGAGTGTTTTGTTTAATTAAAAAACCAATGGCAACTATAGCAGGGCATTGGAGAAATAGCATTACATAGACAGTATTGTTGTAGTGTAGATGTAATAATCTACTTTTTTTCCTTTTCAGAAGGCATTTCAAAATTTTGGTGCATTTTTTCAGTCTTCTTTTTTTCTGCCTTAAAGATCAGGAAGACTGAGAGATGGATGATTTTCTTTGAATAATGACAGCTGTCTCTTAATTTAGTATCTTTTCTTTCACCTTGCTTGAGTAACACCAATCATGTTTGCAGCTTTAGTGCTATGATCCATTCATGCTCCTGGGAAGGCTGATCAGTTGCCTGGTATCTTGTGTATGTTTCACAGAGCTGCTTACCTGGGTAGGAGAGTGTTGTTGGTACAAGCTTGTCCATCCTAGTGCCTCAAGACATGCCCTGGTCTGTGGCCAGCAGTCCTCCAGACAGTACATGTGCAATGTGCCAAGTCAAGGCTCTTGTAGTTGCTTGTCAAGACCCAATCAGGACACAAGGTCACCTGCCTTTCTCCAGTATTTTATCCTCTTTCCTTGGTAAAGTCTTTTCTTACCTAGGAAGGTTCATTCTTGCATCTAGGCCAGGGTCCTGTCATCTGCAGAGTCAGATCACTTTGAACAGGGTCACAGGGACCTGTCAACAGCAGCTACACGCCAGACAAGATATCATAACCAAAATCCTGTCTTGTAGGTGCAGATGACAGGAGCATAATTGTGTTTGACAAGCTACTAAAAGAGGAGGGAGGCAAGCCACAGAACTCTGCTTTCTCTTCTCTCAGTGCTTTATTCACATCCTTGCTGCTTCTAACGTGCTCTGTTAACTGATCATTTTAGGCTGCCGACATAATGGGAGCCCTGGGGAATTAGTCTGCATGAGATGTAAGAGACCGCTTCTTGGTAATGTATTAGTCATTTCAAAACACTTTACGAAGGAAGCAGAAAAAAATGACAAGCTAATTGTCTGATATATTTCAGAGGTATTCAGGCCCCTGTGAGAACAATACCTCTATTCATGTCTTGGCACCATTGGAAATTCATTTTTCCTTCTTTTGAGAGAGTGGCCTGAGCAGAAACAGAGAGAGAAAGGCAACGTGGTCTTCTCTAAGACAAGATTTCTGCAGTTATCAGGGTGAATGACTGGCAGTGTTCATTGGTATTAGGAGAGAGTCCAGGGATGCATTACCTTTACAGAGTATTCTGTATTCGGTCTATCCTCTGGAATTCCTGTCACCTTGACGTAATACACACAGGTATCAGGCAAATCTGACAAGTTGTGTTCCTCTGAAACCTACACTTTAATATGTAGGGCAGTAAGTTTATGAGGCCTGTATAACATTTGATTTATTGGGAAACTATGTGTAAAACAGGATTGTCTAGCTGCCCATTCTGTGTAGGAAATGGTAGTCAAATGAAACAAGCTAAATAATATCATAGCATGCTATGGGGATAAGGGTTGGCTGTTTTCCCAGCACTGTGTTAGCTCTAATGGGTAGAGGCAAAGGCAAACATTCCATGATGGAATAGGGCATGATAAGTAGAACTGTGAATACACTGGCATTAATTAATTAGAGTGGTAGCCAGTTTCAAAATTAGGAGTTGTGCTTAAAATTGTGATTATATTATAGTTGCTGGTAGAAAATTTCTTGAAATGTTATAGTACTTTAAGTTTGCATAATTACTGAACAAACCTATTTCAGTGTAGAGCTAATCAGTTTCAAAGGGTAGTAAGCTGTATAAACACCATCTCAATGAGTAAGACTACAGAAAAGGCTTTGGAAATTTGATTTGGGCTTCTTTCAAAACTCAGGCCATTTAAACCTTTCCCAGAAATTGAAAAAAGCTGAATTTTTACCACAAAACAAATTAAGAAACTCCGCTGAGATAATTTCATCTTTTCCTTATTCTTCCATTGTGCAATTCAACTATATATTTACCTCATTCTATTTTCACATACTCTATGTGACTCCAAGAACTCCTCTGCAAGTGGCAGAGACACTTCTTGGATTTACATCTCTTCTGGATGCTACTTCTTTTCTTTGCAAACCAAGGAAATTAATGGAGTTATTAAAAGCTATAGCTATGTCTTCCCCAGAATTTTGTCAGAGTGATTCAGCAAAGTATTTAAGCAGTTAACACCAAAAATAGGCATTCAAATTGTAAATGTGGATAAAAAACATGTGCCCCTTCTTGAACTGAAACTTCATTATGAAGAGGTCAAGGTATTCAATGCCTTATTGAGATTGGTCTTACATCAGCATGCATGAATCCCCCGGGTTTTGATAGCCTATGAAATTTCAGGGCAAGGAATGTTTACACTCACGGGAGGTGGATCAGGTTAGGAAATATTGAAACAAACTAGACACATCCAGGTCCATTGGCCCTGATGGGATTCCCCTGTAAGTGCTGAGAAAGCTCAGTCAGTTCACTGTGATTCTACTCTCAGTTAACTGTGAGTGGCCATAGCAATTAAGATAGTAAATGCCATACTGTCTTGAAGAAGGACAAGAAGGATGACCTAGAAACCTAAAGGCAGGTCAGACAAGATAATGGAGCACATAATCCTGGAATCGATTTCCTAAGACATGAAGGATTAGAAGATGACTGGAAATAGACGCGGATTTACATGGGGGCAGTCAAGCTGGACCATATGATAGCCCTCTACAAGAAGCCAGCTGACTCAGTAGATAAAGGGAGAACAAACAATGCTGTTAGGTCAAATTTAATAAGGTTTTTCACGCTGTCTCTCATTTATAAGCTGAAGAAAAACATCCTAGGTAATTGATCAGTGAGGTGCACTGAGAACAGGTTGAGCTGCTGAGCTTATAGGGCTGTGATCAGCACCACCAGGTCCAGCTGCAGGCCAGCAGTGTAGTACCCCAGGTGTGGATACTTGAGCCAACAGTATTCAGCATCTTCCTGAATGACCCGGAGGGTGGGCCAGAGTGTACTCTCAGCAGCTTTCCAGGTAATGTAGAATTAGAAGTGGTTGATAAGCCAGATGGACTTTCTGCCATCTAGAGAATCTTAGGACAGAAAAATGGGCAGCAGGAACTTATAGAAGTTCAGCAAAAGGCAAGTGGCAAGATTTTCTTCTGTTAAGGAATAAGCCCATGCAACAGCACAGGCTGGTGCTGGTCAGGTAGAGAACAGTATGCCAGAAAATCCCCCAGGGATCCTGGTGGACACTGAATTGACCATAAACCATCCTTGCAGCCTTGTGTTAAGCATTCAAACAGCCTCCTGGGCTGCATCATGCAGAATTATTAACCTAGAGAAGGCTCAGAGGGATTTCACCAATATTTTTTAATATCATATGAGGGGAAGAATATGAAAATAAGACAAGGGCAGGATTTGTGTTTAGTGGTGCCCAGCTTTAGAACAGCAGGCAATGGGCACAAATGGAAAGACTGGAAATTTCAAAAGACTGGAAATTTCATTTAAACATAAGGGGGGAAAAGTCAAAACCAAATACTTCTACTGTCAATGTGATCAAACACTGAGACAGGTTGCCCAGAGAATTGTTGGAGTCTCTCTCCTTTGAGATACTGAAACCAGAGTGGTCATGGCCCTGAGCAATCTGCTGCAGCTGACCCTGCTTGAGCAGAGGCGGATGAGATGACCTCCCGAGATGATGAACATTCTCAGCCACTGTCTGGTTCTGTGATTCCATTATTTGCTGAGAATACCATTATATTCCATTCATTACACCAAAAAACTGTGGGATGTAAAATGCCTTTGGTAGGTTTTATTAGACTGATGCTGTATTGCAGCATGAAATAGTAAAACCTTCAGTTATATAACTCTGCAGTAATGGATCTTATGTTTCTGTGTTTGCAACATTAGGGATTATTACTGCATAGAAATCATGGTAAAGCAAGTATTAAAATGTCACATGATTTTTAAAAACTAAAATACCATTCTGGCAAGGCCTGCATGTTTTGAATTACTTGCGTAGAACTATTTACTCCCCCATTTCTACAAATGGTACAGAGCAGAGCACACATCTGCAACACCTTTGTTTCTGCAGTTTCAAGGTGTCTACGTCGTAATGTGTTGGTGGGAGTTACAGCAGAATGAGAACTGGTGGAATCAACATCTTGTTACACCCCCAGGGCTCAAAACCAAGAAAAGATAGAGTTTTTAACAAACAAACAACAGAAGTTCAGAGCAATAAGTATATTTCTGTTTCAAATCCCATGACAGAAAATCAGAATTGTGTTGCTAGTTTCCTCAGCTGTGCTTTCTGAGTTGCGAAGCATCTGAGCATCTTTTCTAGCACTGCACATCAACTTGATTCTTTACTAGAGGATATCTCTTAGTATTAGGGTATTGTGAAGGACCCTGAACATTAACACCTAAATTGAACTATTTGAATATTTATCACTATGAATTTAAAGCATTTTTGCCTCAGCTTATATGACACCATTCTGCAGATATGCAAAAGACAGAGAGAGACTATAAACCAGATACAACTAAAGACATGGAATTCTCTTGCCTTTAGTGGAACTATAATTTACAAAGCCACACTGGCTGTCCTGTACAATAAAGATCAGGGGGCCAGAATTATGACTTTACGAGGCATCCCCTAGGCTAGAGGCTTAAAATTAACATATTTGGAATATTTATTGCCGAGCACATACAAGGACTAACGGGCTTATCTTCAATCCTGCCTTCATAACAGGCTAGGAGAAACTCCAATACAATCAAGACATAGTTTGTATATCCCACTCCCAAAGACAAGTGCTTGTGGCATACTTTTAAGAAGCTGAGAAAAGCCCAAGGGTTTTTTTTTATTCTTTTGAAACTGGGAAATTCAAAAGAATTTGAGTCTCTACTTCCTGTCACCTGAATCAACATTACATCCCATTTAGAGTGGAGACTTCCGTGCTTCAGTGCAGAAAATGGGGATAAGTCTCCTCAGCAGTAACAGCACAGAAGACGACTGGGGTCTTCCTCAAATGAACGTTGTTTTTTTTTTTTTAAATAAATACTCTATTATCTAATAGTCTGGAATGGTTTGAGTCCCAAAGGTCCTCAGACACAAGGCTGTGGTGCTTTTTGTAAAATCAGTCATTACCTACCCACAGGGAGAAAAACTGAACTTTTATCTTAGTGGAAGATGTTCTCTGAAGAACTTTTAATCAGACCTTTGCAAAACTGAAAAAAAATGAAAGCCAATAAACACTATTATCCCAAGACTATTAGTGTCTTAACATTATTCTGGAGAATAATGTCATCTAGGGACATTGTCATTTAAAGACACATAAAATGCCTGTTTCTAAATAATAGAAGACTATGGAGAGAAAAATTGGCTTAATTAGGGAGATAAATTTTGAAAGACTTATTGAATGCTGAAGAAAGAGATTAATTCAATAAACAATTTCTTAGATAATGGGATGTGCTACATGAAAATAACAATTGCATAATTTTATTTAATTTTTTATGAGATATTCTGATCCTCATAATCTCAGAAAAGGTGTACGTGCAGACTAATGATGGGAATTTTCCAAGTGAGAAATGTGAGGGGAAATAGCATTCTGAAGATTTCACAATTCTCTCTATATTCACTTGTCATTAATATTTCATAATATCTATGCTCTTGATAAAGTAACTGAGTTTAAATTGCTTGCTTTGACTGTTCTTATTGAAACAACGGTAGGTTCAAAATCTGGGGAGGTGTGTAGCAGAGATTTTGGGCAGAATCTGGATAGTATGTCAGCAGTGCTGTATGCTCTTCTGCCTTAGCCCAAAGACCATTTCAGTGAATTACCAAACACTTATTAACAGAAAGTCAGGAGGAGCATAATTTTATTCCCTTGATAGCTGCAAAGTTAACTGAGAGATAGGTAAAAAGGCATCTAACTATTTTCTTTCCAGTAATTTGGGTTATATAGAGCTACATTACATGTACACTTTGTGACCTAGTGAACTCAGTTCCTGCTGAATGTGACTATAGAAAGCAATAGAAATCTCCTAAAATTTTAAAGCAGAGGATTTGCTGTTTTCTAAGTAGGCAAAATTCTAAGTAAAATACTTCTGTTGTTTAGGGAAAGTGGTGTCATTTCAAGAGCTGCATGCTGTCAAGTTTTATACAAGGTTCTGCATGCGCATATAATTTCATTTGAAAATATTTATTCCCTGAAAATGACTCAATGGCAAGACACAAAGTAAAGAAAGTAAATTTTTAAAATGATCTTCATAAACTTCTCTACAGCATTCTGTCTGAATTTAGAAATTAACAACAGTGTGTAGTGAAATGACTCAACATGACTTTAAAGCTAGGATCATAAATAAATAAATGCATCTCAAAACCCATATTTTTATTTGTTTTCATTATGCTATTTATTTATAACCATGCCTGCAGAACCATCTGTCTCTGTCAACTGCTCGCTATGAGGCCTTCTTCTAAAACCCCCTACATTTGTTAATGCCATAGATGTTTGTACTAAATCATATTGTATGAGGGATTTGGATTTCCCTTTTGAAGCTCCTGGAAGTTAGTTCTAAGGTATTTTAAAGGAAAACAGAGTGTTCTCCCTAGAAAATGCAAATCATAACTCAAAATAAGCTACATTTGGGGCTTTGTTTTGTTTTGTTTTGTTTTTATTTTGTTTTGTTTTGGTTTTTTAGGTTCCAGATGTTAACTTGAGTATACAGTCCTTTTATGTGTTTTGATTCAAGTAATTGTAACATCCAGTCAGATACAGTCTTCCTGGGATTTTTTTACTACTTCTGCATATTCCTGGTGTAGCAATTTGCCCAAATGCTTCATAAAAGTTTTCTTCACTGGTATTTCTATAGTATTGACTGACAAATTACTTGGTACTTTGCAGTGCCCTGTTCAAGAGAGAGTTCTGCAACACTTTCTAAAGTGCTGTTGACTTCACATTAAGGTGAATATTGAGACAAAGTGAAACGAGTAATTTACCTAAGGTTACATGCAGATAAAAAGGGAAGAGAATTCCAATGTGAGGCTTCTCAGCCCTTTGCTTTCAGAGTATGTACACCCATGTTACTCCTGTAAATAATCTATGCCTAATATAATAACAAGAAATCCCCTGTGCTTCCACCTAGCTGAAGGTGGTGTCAAGAATTTGAAAAATGCAATTCTTTTTTGATTAGGGTGATGAGAAATGATCAGTTCTTTTCTGAGTAAGGATATATCAAATATGGGAAGGATATAGTTTATGCCATCTTCTTAAATCAGATTTTTCAAAGAAATAACTTTTCATGTTGTTTATCAAAGTTGAATGTACAGTTTATCAACAGTCTTCCCCACCTTCATTTTCATGCACTTGTTATTCTGCTCTTTGTCATCCTAACAAAGAAACTAAAAGGCTTAGTATGACTCTTAGAAGTTAACAGCCTCAAAGATTTTGGCAATTTACTACAGAATAATATAAATAAGTGTTCTTTTGAAAACTTGGGAGTCAAGTAACAGCCAAGTGGCAATATAATATAATTTTGTGATCTATTCCTTCCATGAAGTAGTCCATGTTGAATTTTGTGTAAATAAAATAGTATCAACATGGCTTTATATCTCAAACTGATTATGGAATAAGAGATCTAACACTAGGTACAAAGAACTCTACAAGCCTGTGCGTCTTTGTTATTTATGAATTTCATTTTGGAGCATGCTATTCTAAAATCCCCTCTAAATTGCAATTCAGCCTAAATTAGTATGTATCTGGTTTACTGGTAGTTTGTTTATGAGACTTAGAAACCTAAACTAAGGCTGGAGTACTTGAACCTTAAGTCTGACAATAATGGGTTTGTACTCAGCTAAGTGTTTTGTAAAATGGAACTGACACCCATATCAACTTAGAAATCAAGAAAAAATGGTAAGATTTATATATCAAACTTCACGGTCAGCTGGCAAATAGGAGTTACTGTGGAATTAATGATTAAAGGAAACAATTACAAAATAATGCAACTAGGGTTTTTTACAACAACTTTTTTTTGTTAGTTCTAGGCTTAAAGAAGTAATCTCTGGCTAGACACCTACGTTATGTTTGTTATGTGAGGGTATTGCTTGAGAAGTAATTGCTTGCTCATGCTGTGAGGCAGTTTTTGGTAAAGTACCCCCTACAGAACAGGTGAGATTAATAGAGTATGTGTTTAGTTTTATGCTTATTCACAATGGTATAGCCTGTGCACTTTATTCATGAGACTCATTTTGCCATTAAATTTTATGGCAACTTTAAATTTCCTAACCCCATATTTTAATAGCCAAGTTCAACCCAACCATACAGTACAATGTGCTAAAAATGTTCCACAACATCAGTGGAGGAAGGAATCCAGGATGTCTTAGCACAGTTTTTCCTTTTGTGTACTTTTCTCTTATACTGTAGATTATAGGGTAAGAAAATGGCTTGACTGTTTGTCTGAGCTCTTGATTCAGCTCATCTTCTTTCCCTTATTTTGTGTTTTACCATTCCCTGGGTAACTGAGAAGAGGTTGGGCTGTAATACTGGAAGCATGAAGGAGAAGACAGAATGGGAAATTCTTGCTCCTGTAGGTATGTAGTAAATTTAGGGCTACAGTTATTATGAAAATTTAGAAGGGAAGGACTATCTGGTTGAGCTCTTTGGAAAATATTGCGAATCTTTGAAGAAAGTTTTTTTTCCTGAGCCTCCAAAGTTTTGTTTTCTCTCCTTTTCCAATTGTTCTTGACTTTTAACCCTTGGACCCTTCCCGAGAAATCCCCAGAGCAGCCCAATATGCTCCCCTTACACTTCTGCTGTTCTAAACCACTTACTGCCCGTCGTAGTGGTTTTAGAATGCCTGACAGAGTCACAGGCTTCATTAATAATTGCCATCATCAAAACAGTTTCCTTTCCACACTTCATCTGTTCAGTGTTTCCTCATCTTGTAGAGCCTACACTCAGGGGAAAGACTTGCTTTCCAATTGCTCCTCAGCTGTTTCGGATGGCTGAGCAGGTCTCAAGAACTTTGCAATAAAATTTGAAGAAGTCAAGTAACATTGAATACACAGTAAATTAAAAAGAAAACTTTGCAAAACAGTTTAGGTCTGTCATTTTCTCTAATTATTTCCATCTTTTCTTCTTAAATTTGCATAATTTTCAGTAATTGTATTCCCCTGTCCAGAACAATGAAATTTCCATGATAAAAATAAGTCTTTCTTGCTTCCAAATTCATTAAGGTCTTTCTCTTTTTCACCATGAAAATCATGAGCTTCCACTTATTACTTACAAACTGGAGCTATCTGTCATTTTGCAAACAAAATATGATCTTGTTTTTTATTAAAAACAATGATTTTGTTCTCTGTCGAGCAAATGCCTCTGTGCTGAATATATGGCGTGGGGCTGCTTTTTCTGAGGTCAGCCCTGAAGGAAGAGCTGTTGACTAAAAGGAAATAAGAGATTTCTAGCATTTCCTGCCACAGGAGAAAGCAATAGAAACACACAGAAGCACAGTAGAACATGGGAGGTGGAAGGAAATTTACTTCCTCATATGCTCCCTCCTTGCTGCCCCTTCTGTTGCCATACGGGAAGGACAGGTATAAAACCAGACCACATACATGCCATGAAGAGATCTATTAATATTTCATTCTGAATAGTGTGAGCTTGAATTATCATGAAGAGCAGAAACATAGATTAAGGATGAGAAATTAAAATATAATGTTATTGTTCAACAGGTGTGGTTTGAAGATTCTTGATAAGGCTCCAGTTTGATCCTTCTCAACACTTTTATCCCTGGGTTGAGTTTGGCTTCATGAGAGAAATTCAGAGTGGAGTGTTCATTGTCAGCTGACAACAACAACACAGGGCTGTCAGGGTAGTGGTGGTATTAGGTAAAAAAATGGCACAGTAAAGGCAATTTCTATTCATGCTCAAACTACAAATTATGTTTTACTCTGCTTTGACAAGTTTATTACACTGTTAAATAATTTGGCTTCTGGAACTCAGGAGGGCTTTGTAACTGCGAAACTGAAAAAATAACCTTTTCATCCATCTAGTATGGGTGCTGGAAAGGTAGATTCTTGAGAAGTATTTCAACATTACCCAAATTTTTCTCACAGTAGGTGAGATGTAAACATACTTTTTACAAATTCAATATTTAGAAAAAATATAATAATTGAGGGGAAAGCAAGAGAATTCAGCATAATAAATCCTGGATCATACCTCTGAATAAAATGCAAGTCAGTGATCTGTGAATCAGCAACTTCATGTCGGTGTCCCAGAGTCTGCATAAACATAAACAGGATTTTTGTGGGTTATAGAGGCTTCAGAAATTGTATTACAGGTCTGTAATTCATAGCTACCTTTTGTTCATTTTCTGGGTTATATAATTTACTTTTATCTTTATTTAAATAGTGCTGTAAGGTGTTAAGCAAATGTAGAAATAATTTGGCAATGTGACTTCTACTGCTTTTGACACTGAATGATTGTAAATGAAAACCACTTAAAAATCTTCTAATGCAGCTATGACTATCATCAGCTTTAGAGCTGAAGCAAGAAAAGTTGTGTATTTGACTTCCACACAGATGTGTTCTAAGGTGAGTGAAATAATAGCACAGTAAAGCAGTTGTGAACTAATGTCAGATATCCAGGTCTGGCAGCAAATTAGTGAGACATCTTAGCCACAGTAATGGAAACATAGTGCTAACGAGATCTATTCTCTCTTCACTGTGTTTTGAGAAACATAAAGAGATGTGTACATTTGCAAATATTGCACACTGATTGAACATTGTTACCAGGGCGAGAAATAGAGAAATATACTTGTTCTAGAGAGTATTTCAAGACTAACAGTAATGTAATTGTTTTGACCATCTGCTTCATGCCTGCAAAGAAAATCTGTGAGAAATACTGTAGGCTTTTTTTTTACTATTAGAATTATGATTCTTTATAGTATTTGACAGCTAAAAGTAAGTAATTTTTTTCATGTACCTTAGAACAAGATCAGTATAGACTGTTCTGTAACTAGCCTTGAAGTAGCCATAGGACTTTCTTTGTGTTGTACTTCTCTCCTCTATAGTCCACATTTCATGCCCCCCATATCTCTTCAGACATTAGAATTGGATATTTACACATGGTTGCACATGCAACAATTTTGCCAGTGCTATAGTGGGACAAAAGGCATAGTTAAATAACAGTAGCTGCTGTGTGTTTCTTAAATTACAGCTATTGATAGGTATAGTTAATAAGAGTATTGGGCTATCTGTGTGTCTCAGTAGGCTACCAAAATATGTCAAGTGCTAATACCCCTAGAAAATAAATGATAAAAAGCACGAGGAGCACAATATATCTCTTCTTGTATGAGGTTCATGCAACAGGCTTGTTGGCAGAGTGTCTGGAAAACTGCCTGACAGGAAAGGGCCTGGGGATGCTGATTGACATGGCTGAATGAACCAGTGTGTGCCCAAATGGTCAAGTCCAGTGGCATCCTGGTCTTTATCTGCAATAGTGTGGCCAGCAGGACCAGGGCAGTGATTGTGCCCCTGTGCTCAGCACTGGTGAGGCCACACCTCAAATCCTGTGTCCAGTTCTGGACCCCTCACAATAGGAAAGATATTGAGGTGCTGGAGCATGTCCAGAGAAGGGAAACAGAGCTGGTGAAGGGTCTGGAGCACAAGACCTTATCAGTCTCTAAAACCACCTGACAGGAGGTTGTAGGGAGGTGGAGGTTGGTCTCTTCTCCCATTCAACAAGTGACAGGATGAGAGAAAATGGCTTCAAGTTGTGCCAGGGAGGTTTAGACTGAATATTAGGGAAAATTTCTTCACTGAGAGGGTTCTGAAGCATTGGAACAGGCTGCCCATGGAAGTAGTTGAGTCACTGTATCTATCATGTAGATAGGTGTGGGACATGGTTTAGTGGTGGATTTGGCAGTGTTACATCAATGGTTGGACTCAATTATCTTAAAGGTCTTTTCCAACCTAAATGATTCAATGATTACTATGAGGAATGGCTGAGAGAGGCAGGACTGTCTAGCCTGGAGGAAAAGTGGCTCAAGGGGAATTTATCAATGTATAAAAATACCTGAAGAGAGAGTACAAAGATGACAGAGCCATACTATCTCCAGTGGTGCCAACTGACAGGACCACAGGCAGTGGACACAAATTGAAATACAGGAGTGCTATGTCTGAGCACTAGGAAATACTTTTTCATCATGAAAGTGATGGAGCACTGGCAGAGATTGCTCAGGGAGGATGAGAAATTTCCATCCTCAGAGGAACCAGTTCTAGATTATCCTATTTGAACAGGAACATAGGAGAAGATGACTTCCAGAGGTCACTTACAGCATTGGCCATGCTGTGAAATTGTTTATTTTCAGTTACAGATTTTATGAGAAACAGAATTCAAATCTTATTACAGGCACATTTTGAATTGATCATTACAGGGCCTTGCAACACAAGTTGATGGAGGAATAAGGAAATGGAAAGGCAAAATTAACTGCAGAGCCTCTGTATCGGTACTGCATAACACGTTTGTGATTTAGCCAGCTTCCTTTAAGTGACATTTCAGTTCATTAGCTATATAAAATATGCTGCTAAATAGTAGTAAACCATATGGCTTTGTACTAAAGCAGTTGAGTGTCAGTAGCCCAAGTATCAACCAGAGCCTCTGGCTCTTCACCAGTTGAAAATGAAAATAATATTAAGTATTTCATATCTTATAACACTTTTATTTTATTAGTTGCCTAGACTAGAAGGAGAGTGTATAGTAGCATCAAATTGCAATAGTCTCGCCTCTAATTATATTATTTTATAAGACATTGGCAAGCAGCCAAAAAAAATATTGATGTGAAGTCTGATTTGCCTGTATTGTGGAATTTGTTCTGTGTTGGAATACAGCTGGGAGGTCTGAAAGTGTTAGGCAGCTGCTGTAAATTCAGGAGCTGGAGGCAAGGAACAATTCCTCTAGAGCAACCCAGAAGTTAATATGTTATATCCTTAGACAGAGTGTGCTATCTTCTGCATATGCATGCATGGATGAACAGTACCTGTTCCTCACTGATTCAGACTCAGAATAATTTAATTTCATCTAAAATCAATAAAATTACTGCCTTAAGTGAAAAATTTTCACCTTTATTATGTTATTTTTAAATTAGACTTTGCAGTGGCACCACTTAATATTCCAAAATAAAGTCATCCAGTAAGAAAAAATTGGTACTCCTAAATCCCATTATACACCACTCTGTCCAAAGATGTGCATGACTTTAAATCTTAAAGCAAGATTTACCATGTCTTGTAGTCATTTGCATCTTCAGTCTGCAGCAAATCACTAGAAGATACAACTAACAAAACGTGGAATGTATCTCTGCTCAAAGCCTCCTTTTTAGTAAAAGGAACAATTGATGTGGATTGATGTCAATCCACAGCTGATGTGGATCAGCTAAGCTGATCTCAGCTTTAGTGTTGTCATGTGGGAGAATAACTTCTGAAGCAAAAAATACAACTTCTGCAGTTGCAAAATTTGTATTCTGGCTGAAGACAGTGCTTAACCTTCAGAAGTGTGTAGGGTGGCATCTGCAAGAACCACTCCGTGAGACACAAGCTGCAAGAGCATTTATTTGAAAGGATCGTAAAAAAAAAGATTTTAAACAAAAGAATCAGAGACTCACCAAGGCTGGAAGAGACCTTTAAGATCATCAAGTCCAACCATCAACACTATATCACTATAATCACCCCTAAACCATATCCCCACATGCCGCATCCAGATGCTTCTGGAACACTTCCAGAGACAGTGAGTCTACCACCTCCCTGGACATCTTATTTCAATGCCTAACATCTCTTGCAGTGCAAAAAAAAATCTAATATTTGATCTGAACCCCGTCCTGGCGCAACTAAAGGCCATTTCCTCTTGTCCTTTCACTTGAAACATGGCAGAAAAGACTTTCAGGTAGTTGTAGAGAGCTGTAGAGAGTGATAGGGTCCTCCCTGAGCCTCCTCTTCATTGATTCAAGCATTTGCTCTGGAGTGATGAGCTGCCTACAAAATATAGCATACAAAATATATCACAGTGATTTTACTCTCAAAGAAACTTTCTCCACAAGTTGGGAAAGTTAGCAACTACAGAGATGCAGGAAAGTTGTCACTGCTGCTATGGCATGAGATTTTCACTGTTTGCTTTCAACTTTGTGCACAAGTGCAATGTCCAGTATAGAATTGTTCTGCTAACCCCAAAAATTCGGTCTGAGATCAAGCTACTTTTTACTAAATATGTCCATAATAACAGCAGCTGTAGAGCAGAAATCTTAATTTGTTGCTGAAACGAACATTATATGTCTGTTTATTTTTGTTGCACTTTTGGGATTGATTGACAGTTTTAAATGATTGAAGTTTTATTTTTCAGAAGCTTCACCAAGAATTCTTCAGAAAAACATCCAGAAATGAAACCATTTAAATAAAAAATATCTCCACAGGCTTGAATCTGACAGCTAAATCCATCAAAAAAACTAATAACTTGAGCCTACTCTTTTTCTGACTGATTTCAGAGTCTTTAGGGAAGAGAAGCTTTTGGGTTTAGCAGGATGACCAAGTAATAAAATTTAAGACTTAACTTTCATTTTGAGAAGTCATTTAATGCTATGGTAAAAGAGTTGTGTGTGGTTTTTTGCATTTTTAAGAAATTCATGCACTCTTGCAGCAGAAAAGACCAGGAGCCTTCTGGTCATCATAAAGTGGAATGATGTCAGCTGGACAATGGAGATGATCCTTGTACTCTGCTCTGGTGAGTCACATCAGTGTGCTGGATCTGTTTCTGGGGTCACCAGTGCAAAAAAGATATGTAACTACTGGATCCAGTACAGCAAAGGGCAGGATGATGGCACATGGGCACAAACTGAAAAACATGAAGCTCCATCTGAACAGAGAAAACCATATCCCATGAGGATAGTTGAACACTGTCACAGTCTGCCCAGACAGGCTGTGAAGTCTCCATCTGTGGACATTCTCATACCCAATCAGACATGATCCTGGGCAGCCTGCTGTTCACCCTGCTTGCTCAGAGGCTGCAAGGCTGCACTAAATCATCACAGGAAGTCTCTCCCAACTTCAACCGTTCTTTAATTCTGATTCTGTTGTTATTCCCTTGTGATGAACAGGCTGGGAATGTTTTCGTATTGGGTTTAGCTTCATTAAGCAGCCAAATTCTCAGATGCCTGTCTCTCAAGTATTATCCAGGCAATCAACTGACTTTTGATTAAACAAGTATGTGATGGCAATTATACTTTTCACAGACTCTTACCTGGCACTAGATGTAGCACCAGAGTATTTTCAGGAGTCTAGTAGAGTTTAAATACATTTCTAATATCTGTCAATGGACCACCTGCACAGCAATGCTTCAAGTTCTATCTCATACATATGCCAGCATATTTTGCTGTGGTAGAGGAATGTCACTTTTTCCATAGCTGCTCTGTAATATAGGGAAGGTTGCCTCTTACTGTAAACAGAACTAGGAACTGCAGAAGAGTGTCAAAATAATGAAACATGAGCAAGGTGTTTAGCATTTTTGAAGAAGTTTGGCTTGATCTTCAAACAAAACTTTGGGTATTATTTCCCTTTTACCCAAGGTCATTTGCGAATGGCAAAACATGTTTCATAGGGAAGCACCAAAGCTGTCTAGCACAGCTAGTTGTGTAGGAATATTAATTTGTGTGATCTGTTGTTTCTTAAGGTAAGTACCTTATAGTTCAGCTTTACAATTTCATGCACCACACCCCAAAGCAGTTTTGGTTAAGATTAAGTATTATGTAGCTTTTATCATGAATCATGATAAGCGAGCCAAAAATTTCCATACATCTCTCACTTCAACCTACATCTTTTAATCTTTTTGTTACTTACATTCAAATCCAGTAGCTTATGTTTATGGTGCTTATCACATAAGGTAACATACTGAAGCACTGAATTACAGATTCAATTGTTACTCGATAGAAACTGTTCATGGTTCCCTGTTCCGTGGGATAGCCCACATAGAGGCAATTCAGTCACTCACGGAATATAAATCTGAGTTTTGCTTTCCTTCTCACATCAAATGGGGCAGGATTTTTCACTCTTCTGATTAACAATAATTTTAATTGTTTACAATTAAACAAAAAATTTAATTCGTTTACAGAACTTAGAAACATGCATATGGGAAGTGTGTAGAGAAAATAAGTGCTACTAATGAGAAATGGTATCAGTGATTTTCAAATGTACGTATGTATTTGAATCTATCTGTAAACTGAATTTGCTTTTTTTACTACTAAGAAAAAGTTTGCACTGTACATTACAAAAACTGTTCAGTACTCATTCAGTTTAATATATAATTGCTATATTGACTTTAATGACATGAATATATCTTTCACTAATGCCTGTATTCAAGTATTTTCATCTAGGATGTAGTCATAATAAGAATCTTTTAAACTCTTTTTCCATTCTATATTCAGTTTTGATTCTTTTGAAGTATTTCACTGGATTGCTTCTATCTTCAAATTTCTCACTGTGTCTGAGAAATTAAGAAAAACATCTAGAAAGAGAACCTGATATTTTTAATAAATGTGCTAATTTTTAATTCTCAAGATTTTCAAACAAGAATGAGCAAAGTTGAATATAATCTTAAAAAACAAACAAACAAAAAAAAGAAAGAAAAAAAACAAAAACAAAACAAAAAAACCCAAAAAAACCCAAAAAAAAACCCCACCCAAAAAAACCCCAAAAAAACCTATTGCTACATTGAATATCTACAGGAATTTGCACTCATATTGGAAGCTTTTTTGAGCTGGTAAATCCAGATTAGGAAATAGTAATATTAAAGGAATTTGGGTCTTCGTGAGTCAGTGGTAATCTCAGAGTTTAGCACTGAAGGTATCTGAATGGATTACTACTGATGCTACAAAGCTCTGTAGAACGCTAAGGGTTGAAAGGGGCTTTAAATCATCTAGACCCAACCCCGTGCTGCCATTAGCAGGGACACCTCCCACTAGACCAGGTTGCTCAAGGCCTTACGCAGCCTGGACTTGAACACTGCCAGTGATGGGTCATCCACAGTCTCCCTAGACAACTTGTTCCAGTGTCTATCCATCCTCTCATTGAAGATTTTTTTTCTTACTATCTAACCTAGATTTTCTCTCTTTCGATTTGTACCCATTCCCCCTTGCCCTCATATACAGCTCCTCTCCAGCTTCCCTGAAGTTCCTCTCAGATACTGGAAGCTTGCAATGAGGTCTCCACACAACCTTCTCTTCTTGAGGCTGAGTAGCCCTAACCCTCTCAGCCTGTTTTCACAGGGAAGGTGCTCCAGTTCCCTGATTGACTTTGTGGACCACCTCTGGACTTGCTCCAGGATGTTATTTCCTTCCCAGAGCTGGATGCAGCACTGCAGGTGGGGTCTCACCAGAGCAGAGCAGAGCAGAGGCACAGAATTCCCTCCCTTACCCTGCTGGCCACATTGCTTTGGATGCAGCCCAGGATACAATTAGCTTTCTGGGATGTAAGTGCAAATTGCCAGCGCCTCATGTTGAGTTCTTCATCAATCATCACCCCCAAATACTTCTCAGCAGGGCTGTTGTCAATTACTTCTCCACCCAACTTGTCGGTGTTAAAGAAATTAGGATTTCTTTAATGTGCTATTTCAAGAAGTCAAATCCAAATGTATCAAAAGATACTCAAAGTGTAGCCTTTAAGAAATTTCAGGGGACAGGTTACCAAAAAATTGTTATGGAAGAAGTCCTGAGGAAACATGACATGATCTGAAGATCTATTAGCTGCTAAATATGAAGCCAAATATTAAGTCAAAGACAGAAAAGAATATAGTAATATTATTCTGTGAATAACCTAAGTTAGTAACCTTCATTGTTTCCAATAGTTCATCTTAACACTAGAAGGGTTAATATGATACTGGAATTGCAAATTTGTTTTATGGAAAAGTGAGTAACAGCTATGAATAACCTCCTGATTGTTTTCCCCTTATTTAAAAATGGTCTTGGTGTTCATGAAGACAAGCATGCAAGCAAGACCATTTTGTTTAATTGGGGAGTAAATCATAAAGTAGTGTAAGACAGAAATGAGCACAGGGACAAGACTAATATTCAAATTAGAGGATACAAAACAAAGACTGTAGTTTGAAATTCCTCAAATAGTCTTTCAGTTTGGCATACTGAGCAAGCAACATGTTGAAACTACAAACTGCTCTAGAGGTTAGGGTCACCTTAATATCCAGCATGAATGCGTCTTTCTGACTCTTATTCCACTCCAATTCTCTTTTGTGACATTTGAGAGCCATTCTTCTCTTACCATTCTTAATTTGCTCCGTCCCCCACCTCCAGTTACTTTACTTGAAAGGATACTTCCTTTTCCTAGATCCTTGCCTGAGCAGTGATAAATGAAGTGAGCATTAATTGAGGGTTGTAGCTCAACAGGAGCCAGTTTGGCTTCAAGTCACCCTCCCTTGGCAAGCCAGGGAAATAAATAATGCTGACTGATTATTCCCAGAGAATATTTTTGCCATTTTCTGTGCGTATATTTGAATTTCAGCTGTACATTTTCCCCTAAGGTTTTCTTCCTTAACATTACAGAAGGATGGGGAAAAAGAGCTAGAGATGAAAGCTTGGACTGTAGATGTGCAAGCAATAAGAAAATACCATCCAGGCTGTGGATAGAGATGAGCCTAGTTTTGATTTTATACAGAATAATAGATTGTGGTGGATGTTATATGGCAACTTGGCTCAAAGCATTTATGCTTTCTATGTACCAGTTGTTCTGTTCTTTGGGAAGGTACTAACATTTATTAAACAACCAATGAGAAAATGCTTCAGGTGTTGACAAGACTAATATTCATCAGCGTTGCTGTTCTCTCAGAGTGAATTCTCTTTTTGAAAATCCTTGTATATAAATTCTGTGAGTTAATATAATCCTATACAGTAATTATATATACTATTATATTATATATAATTGCATATATTAATATAATTCTATGTAGCTAATAAAAAAATACTATGAGATACGATAAAATTATATGAGATAATATAATTGATACAATAAAATATGATAGCTATTAATTAATCTATTTCTATCCAAAAGTCCAGACTCTGCCACAGCACAAGTGCATCTCAAGCAAGAGTGGCTCCACCAGCCATACAAGGCTTTAGCCCTTGAATTTGACACAATGATGCTGAGATCAGGTATTTAGGTAAAGAACTGCTAATAGAGTCCCTTGCAATACTTCAGTTACAGCACGAGCGAAACACATGGGCTGCAACCACGCACAGTCTTCCTCAAAACTGAGGACTACACTGCAGAGTTCAGGGGTAACCAGTCCCTGTGCAATTTTGAAGTGCTGTTAATCAGCATTTGTGCTGGTCCCACAATTAAAAGTTAATTAAAAGTTAATCCTAATTAAAAGAGCATGATGGTAAGAAGAATTGGCCTGTGTCTCTTCATGAAACTGAGAAAACCCTGTGCCTATCTGCTTCCAAATATGGGTGAACATTAATGAAATTATGAAGAAGAAGGTTAATGCATAACTGTAGAAGTGTTGTTGCCTTTGTATTCTTTTCCACAAAATCTTATCTATCTGTTTTGTCACTAGAGTACTTGAAGAAATCTTCCAAGATCTGGATATTTTCCCTAAGTAAAGACTGTCTTTTCTTAAATACTTTCTTTTTCTTTTACACAGTTCTATGATAAAATACTTTAGAAAAATAAATACTAAAAAAATTTTTTTAATGGAGCAAGAAGACAGAAATATTTACAAATATTGTTGATTTATGTGGGAAGAAAGAAGCAAAGAATACAGAAGTACTCCAGAATGCCCATTCTTTAAAATGAAAGTCACCTTTTTACCATTGTCCTGTGCAATATGAATCTTATGCAGGAGCCAGGTGGCCATCATAAGTCTGTCCTGAGGTTAATGACGTACTTCAGAAGTCTTCCACAGTTCTTGTCAACATGGAAGAGTTGACAAGACTTAATCATTCAGGTATTTTTAAGTTCTATCAAAAAGCCCATAGGACTGACTAGTAAATTAATCATTATTTGAAAATTTCTTATGCTACTACCTGTGTTTAAAAGCCAAAATGAAGGCAAAACAAATATTCTTTTTTTTTTCATTTTTGTCTCTTATTTAGTCATTGTAACTGAACATGGATAAGATAATCAATGCCTTCTGACATCCTAAATAAGGATATTTTGACCATTTGATTCACTTTAGTCTGTTAAGTACTTTAATTTGAGGGGGAAAGAAGTAAAATATGCATTAAAACCTAGAAAAAAATACTTTGTACTTCTGACTGTGAATTGCAGTTTAAATAAGAAAATTATTTTTATTTTTATTAAAAACATACTTTTAGGAGAATGTGTGCTTGAAATTGTACCATGCTATTCTGTTGTCACAGAATGTTTTGAGTATTTTCTATGCACTTTTATGTCTTTGGGGAGTTTTCCGTATGTTTTCGACTTTCCATGTCTTTCTTTGACATTTCAGGAATTCTGTTTCCACTTTGTTTTGCTTTGTTTTGTTTTGTTTTCCTTCGCTTTGCTTTGTTTTGTTTTGTTTTGTTTTCCTTTGCTTTGCTTTGCTTTGTTTTGCTTTGTTTTGTTTGTTTGCCAGGAGTACTCTATGTGTTTTTATTTAGGAGCCATATTACCCATGCATGTAACTGAACATGGGTTCCTGTCTCTGCTGATGGGCATGTGAGCCCAAGACTGTCAATTAATTTTCCTTATAGAAAGGGAAAATTGTTAGCTGTATTAAAAATTTAATTCCTAACCCTATTACTGAAATAACAGTACTGTTCTGTTTCTGAAGACTGAGGCAGAAGGCCTCCTCTGCTTCCGCCCTTCTCTAAAAATGGGCACATGAGTTTGGTGAAGAGCAGTTTATGCCATCTATATTCACATTGTGCTTAGCTTCCTAATTAAGTCATCTTGCAGGCAAAACCCAGAGCTGCTGGTGGCAGAATGACTTTTTGTGTGAAGAAGTTGTACACTATCATTGTATCGTGTGACTGCGGCAAGTCAAAGATCTGTCTTCAGTGGAGTAATTGCTTCAATTAGCTTTTGTACCCCGCTCCCCTTCTTTTTTTGTCTAGAGAAATTATACGTTATTTCATAATGCTTTGGAAAAAGAGTCACAAGGTGTGCTGACAGTTCTAAACATGTATATTGCTGGATTTCACAGTCCAGCTGTAAAGATAACTGTGTATGGTTCTTCATGTTTCCAGGAAAGGTGTTAATAGAAAATACTTCTATTCAGCTGTGCATGGAAGTTCCCAGAAACTATTACAGGGTTCCACCAGCACTATCTTCTGTCACATGATGTTACTTGCATACATTTTCATCTTGGTTTTAACATGAATTGTAAAATTGCATACATTTATAGAATATGGAGGAACTACATTCTCTCTGAGCAACAGACTCAGGAGTAAAACTCTGGCCTGCTAGAACTCACTCGGAAAATTCTTACTGACCTCAGCAGGGACAGAACTTATCTTTTAAGACTGTATTGTCAATGTATAGACTTCATCCACTGAGACCTGTGGCAGCTTTGCATTGGTGGGTTGATTTTTGCTTTTCCAATTTAGCAGAAAGCCTAGGCAACATTACAAAATATTTTTCTTCTGCAGATCACAAAGCACTTTCCAAAATGACTAATTATTTAGGCATCGAACAGTAAAATGATTACTCTATGTTCACAAATCAGGTAACCTAAACAAACAGTAAAAAAGTCTTCAATTTATGTTGTTCTATGTGACAAGCCGAAAGAAACCAAATGACATCAAAATACCCCACTGCAAGAAACTCAAACTTCCTGACTGCACTTCTGTTTCTGCTGACTCATGCCATCAATTCTGACATTTTACAGTTGCCAAACTTTCTTCATTCTTAGGTAGTCTTAATAAGTATGCTTGGGAGGATGGAGGGACAAAATGAAAAGACATCTTAGGAAAACTGAAATGAAGGACCTAGATCAGCACTGGAATTCTTAATTGTAACGTATTTACAGGCTCCCCAGAGAAATGGTCACAGCACCAGCCAGCCAGAGTTCAAGAAGCATTTGAACAATACTCTCAGGCACATGATGTGACTGTTGGGGATGGTTCTGTGAAGGACCAGAAGCTGGACTTAATGATCCTTGTGGGTGCCTTCCAACTCAGCATGTTCTCTGATACCTGGCATGACTGTTATTCTCTGGATATTGTTTCACAATTCACAAGTTACTTCTGACTACAAACAATTTTGCTGCAGAAAACATAGTCATTGATATATCACTATTTGTATTCGTCTCATATACTCCTTAGACATCAAAACAGATACTTTACAGAAATAAGGTGCTCAAGGACACTGTGTTTGGAATTAGTACTGTTAAGTGACTTAAGAACGAGGTTTGCCAGTATCTTCTTTAAGACTTGGCAAGGGGATGGGGGGTGGACAGAAGGAAAGCAAAGTTCCCAGTCTTTTGCTGTCATCAGGACAATTCTCTACTTTCCTGTAAAAAAGAATCCTGTTTTTTCCCTTAAGTCTTTTTGGTTTTCAGTTGACTGTACTTCTAATTTTTAGTTGCTTTTGCTGCTGAATAGGCTTGAGGGGAAAGCCCAGGAAGCCATAGAAGTTCATATAAATGTGTAATTATGAATTATCTCTATCATGAATACAGAAGAAATTCCACAGTAACTACTGCAAAAATAACATATAATTTTCAACTTATTAGCGTATTACACTGGAGTTACGTACATGGTTTCTGAAATAAGTTTTTTACTGTGTTCTTCTTTTTGTCTCCTTTAATTCTTTTAATTCACAAGAAGGACATAAGTATCTTCAATTTGTCAAAGTCTTCTGGTTTGTATTTTTAAAATCATAATCTTTCTTTGCTTTATTTTGATTTTGTTTTGCAGTTTTTGGTTTTTCGGCAGCCTGGTCCAGATTCATTTACAGGCTATTTTCAGGTGAACAGCTTCTGTCATCATCAGTTCTCTGTGTGGCTCAGATTGTGAGTGCTTGTCAAGATCAGACACTGATGTACTGTTCTCTGCAAAGTAAAGTTTGCATTCGGATTTTTTCTTTTCTGTACTGAGAAGTATTAGCCATCTTTTTGTTTTCTTTAAAAGTAAAAACTAGAATATGAAGACGGATAGTGTTTGAAGTTCCAGTTTTCATTTTCAGAATTTGGGAAAGAAAGATGTATTGGGAGAAAAGATTAACAGAGTTGCTTCTGATTTAGTATCACTGCTATTCTTATCACTAACATGGAGAAATAATAGTAAGTGCCTCAGAGTTTAAGGGTCCAGTTTTAGAGTTTGGTTTAAGCATTATGCTGAGGCAATCTATGAGTGGGGGCTTTGTGCCCTTGCTGAGTGAAGAAAGGTGGGCAAGAACAAGAAGTGGGTAGAATGCTGACCAGGCACTCTCTCAGTAAGATCTAAAAACCACTGCTACTTTTCTCTGAGGGCTGAGGTACAGCTGCTGAAGGCAGTACAAGGTGTTTGCCTGCATTCCACAGAGCCTTGGGCATGTCTCTCCCTCCTAGTGGACCTGAGCTCCTTTTTCCATGCTTTTACCATTTGAAGTGCCATGGCCTGTGCTGTTTTCTGGGACAAATGGAGAGAGAGGGAAACAGCTGGTGCCTGGGCAGAGAGGGAGCCCTTTCAACTTGGCTTTGCCATCAAACCACAAGTATCGAATTCTGGCACTGAAACATGAGTCCATGGCAAAGCAGTGCAAATTCTTACAGTAGCTAGAACTCAGAAGGTCTGGGGAAATTCTGTGTTAATCTATGTCTGCATCAGTGGTAGCCCTCCTCCTACCTTGTCATCACTGATCAGCTCCTCAGAGCAGAGGATGTGTTAGTCCTTTCTTATATAGATTGTAGTGATTCTGTGTGATTCTGTGATTTCCATTAAAGATCTGGGTAACATTTTCTCATCCAGACTTGTACTCCTTGCTGTCTTTTCCACAGCCTCACTGTTTCTGTGATACTTGGTCATTTCTTCTGCATTACCTCAGTAAAGAGCTAGGCTCTGCTAGGTCATCTGGTTGTTGTAAGGAACTGCTTCCCAGAAACTTACCAGCACTGCTGGTGCTCCAGAATTCAAATGTGACAGAGGCATGACAGAGAGACAAAAGCAGGAACTAACCATGCAGACTTGGGCAGTTACCTCAGAAAACAAAGGAGACAAAGAGAAACATACCATCAGAAGGCCAAATGGGTAATGGGAAATAACATTTTACATATGAACAACTTTCAACCTGAAGCTTTGCTGTTTAGGATCTTTGTGCTTTTCTGCCAGTAGCATAGTTGAATAATCCTGTAGTTCTATTTTCTGTGACATACTATTCATCATAAATGAAGCAAAAATAAAAGAACTAAAAATAAGGTTGATTTTTTTTTTTTTTAGGATTCTTTCCTAATTAAAAAATTTATCAACTACCTAAGTAATTGCTACTGTTGTCATGAAGATACAGGGAAAAAGAAGCACAGTATTGTAGTTACTATTAAGTAAAGGGATATTTTGGTTTTTCTTCTTCTTCTAAACAGCTTTAGAGGCCTGTAAGAATTAATGTTAGCTAGATAGGTGACGCTGTGATTTCACAGCATATGACAAAAACTTCTCCCACTGAATGCCCCAAATGGCAGGGACAAAGCAAGGCGCATAAGCCTGATTCCATTTGTTGTGTGGAAGGTTCTGGTTTGGGATTCAAATACTTTGAAAGCGAAGAAAAAAAAAAAAGGGCTCCAAAGAGTTGGTAGTTTAGTGAGAAAAGTACTGAACACAAGCCAACGCAAACTTGTGGTCTCAGCTGAGCTTCTAGCAAACTTTAACCTGCACTGCAAATTCATCAGGAAAAATTATATGTAATTTGGTACAATTTCAGCTCATACTAGGAGGCCCTTTATACTGAACTAGAAGAGACTGTTATTACTTCCCGTATCTAATGGGTGCGTTAATCCTTGCTCAAGGACATATCATGAATACAGGCAGTGCTGTCAAATCCCCACTGAGCAAATACCAACTCTCATGGTGGACTTTGGGCAGAAAGTCTGTGCTGATATTCAAGAATCAGAGTGGGTTCCTTACAGCAGGCATATTTTCTTGACTTTGATGTGTGGCTGTAATGCCCAGATGTAGTTCTAAGAGCTTAAGATGTATGCATATATGTGCATTGTCCTTCAAATCTTTGGCATTTCTAGATTAAAATCTTCAGGGGAGTAAAGGGCAATTAGGTGTTAAATTGTAATGAAAATCCATTAGTGTCTTAGCCTTAATGTATCAAACCACCTATGCAGCAGCCACATAAAATGAGGCTGAAGTTGTGGTTGGTTGGCATTCCCCAGTAAGACCATGTCCTGGGTTAGGCCAGAGGGGTCAAAATCTAGGAAGTGATCTGGGCTGCAGGAATGCAGGAAGAAATACAACTTCCTTCCTGCGAGAGAGAGAGCCAATAATCAGGTAGTTTTAAGAATTGATAGGTAGGTAAACCAATTAAAAAGTTGGTCCGCCTTCAAGGAAAAAAACCATATATAAGCAGAGACTCTCTGACGCTCTTCCTCTTTGGACCTGCTGCTGCTGTGTAGAGAGGAGCAGCTCCTGCTTCTCTCACTGGTGAGGCCCAAGCGCTTCCCCCCCCCCTTTCCAAAGGAGGGATGGGGGGGGGGGAAGGGAGGTTTTTACGGCAGCCGTGCCGCTGCAGCCGGGCAGGCATGGGGGAGGAAACGATTGGAATTTTCAGCAAATCCAGCTCAGCCGGTGTGTCAGCTACACAAGAGGGAGAGCTGGGCCAGGCAAGGACCGGGCCGGACTCCATCCAGCTCGGGCCAGGCCCTGCCCTGTCACCCTGGGCCCAGATGGCCCTACCAGGCCGAGCCAGCTTGGCAGAGCCAGGCAGAGACTCTTGAGAGCGTCTGGCATCCAGCTCGGGCCTGTTCAAACAGCCCGGCAAAGAGCACGTGATCCTCACACTGCCGGAGAGAGAGAGAGACAGAGATTAACTCTCTCCATGCCTAGACTAAACTCACAGACACCCATCCTTCCTCGCAGAGAGAGGAACGAGTGAGGACATCTACATAGTGCAGCGCAGAGACTTTACAGTCAGTGAAGAAAGCAGAACTGATACCTAGAGGGAGGTGTATGAGAAGTTGCTTCAAAAATGAAGCTGAAAACTCTTTTGAAGAACCATGGTTGGGGACTGAGCTAATAAATTCTCTGTAATATATGAAGATATAGTCCAAAGGAGGATGTGAGGTTCTTATTGCAGCCAATGAACTGAAATACCTAAGTACAGACAAGTAAGTGTTAAAAAAGTACAGCCTGATGAGAAACTAGAACCAAGAGAGAAGAGAGGCTGTGACCCAGAGCCCTGGTCCCAGGGGAATGCCAGAGAACCTGAGTTGTCAGGAGAACCTGTGCTGCTAAGCACAGAAGAA
Organism: Eopsaltria australis; assembly: GCA_034509425.1. Taxonomy (NCBI): domain Eukaryota; kingdom Metazoa; phylum Chordata; class Aves; order Passeriformes; family Petroicidae; genus Eopsaltria; species Eopsaltria australis. Next base: position 82,780 of record JAVTVJ010002283.1, on the reverse strand, counting down.
GGGATTTTTCTTTGTTGCTGCAATTGAAGTGGACATCTTTAAAACAGGTACCCTGTGGACTGTTCATAACCCACCCAAGTGGCTGTGGGAAGGCTACTGGTGTGGGAGAGATCCACCATTAAGCTGGACTTTGCTCCGGGCGGCGGTTAATGGTGAGGCAGAAGACCCATAAAAACTGTATTTTTCTTACAGAAGATCCATGATGTAAGCAAAAGAAACTTCTCTCCCTAAATGAACTGGAACAAGAGCTGTTTCTGAGGTGGTAAACTGACTAGAGGTCAAAGTGTTGTCTTCTGTATGTTGTCAGGAAGAATGAAATGGAGAGGTGGGGAAGGAGGGGTGGTCTGGGGAGTTTGTTCTGTTTTTTTTTCTTGAGTTTTTGTTTTTCCTTTTTTCCCTTTGTCTTAGATATATTAATAAAACTTCTTTGTACTTTATAAAGTTTGAGCCTGCTTTGCCTACTCCTAATCCTTATCTCACAACAAGCAATCAAGTAAATTTAGGTAAGTGTGCTGGCATTTAGCCACAAACCTGAATAAGCGAACTAAAACCACGACAGACCAGGACTTGAATTTTGAGGCTTTGAAAGACACAAGTATATAATCTATGTGATTATAATCTCAGGAACTTGGGTGTACTCAGTAGGAACAGAAATTCAGCTTCTTCGAATATTAAGTTTTTATTTTTAGAATAGAAGGTGTTTTATGTACTCTATTCTTTGAGGTCCTTTAATGCTATATAACTGTAACAAGCTTTAAGAGATAACACTGTAGACCAAGTTCCTGAGTGAAATGAGTTCACTGAATTTGAATAAACCTTTTAGAAAAGCTGGTTAACAAAGTTCTTCTGCAAGGTCCCCGCGTATCTTTCCTTGTTCCAATAAAAACTGTCTTCGTGTAATGAAATAGTAGGCCAGATCACTGTACTAAGACTTCCTTTATATCCTGCCTATTTCTTTTCTGAGGCATTAAGTTATTGTCTGCCCCTCTCTTAAGGGAATTTGTAGTGTTGTAGTGTCCTATTAGATGTGGTCATAAAAAGAACTGTGAATTCCTGTCACAAAATGTTCAGATCATAGACTCGTAGGATATAAAATGGGTTCAAAGGGACCTTAAAGATCATCTAGTCCCAATTCCCAGTAGATCATGTTGTTCAGAGCCTTGTCTGACATGGCCTTAAACACTGCCAGGGATGGGGCATCCACAACTTATCCTGGCAAGCTGTGCCAGCACCTCACCATCCTCACAGTAAAGACTTTCTTCCTGATATCCAATCAAAACTTACTCTCCTTCAGTTTTAAGCCATTCCCCCTCATTCTGTCACTATATGCCCTTATTAACAATGTCTCTCCATCTTTCTTGTAGGCTCCTTTCAGGTACTGGAAGGCCCCAATTAGGTCACTCTGAAGCTTTTTCTTTTCCAGGCTGAACAATCCCAATTCTATCAGCCTCCTCTCACAACAGAGCTGCTCCACCCCTTTAATCAATTTGTGGGCCTCCTCTGGACTCTCTCCAGCAGGTCCATGTCCTTCCTGTGCTGGGACCCCAGAGCTGATGCAGCCCTGCAGGTGAGGCCTCACCAGAGCAGAGCAGAGGGGCAGAATCCCCTCCCTAGTAGTGGCCAGGCTGCTTTGGATGCAGCCCAGAACACCATTGGCTGTCTGGGCTCCAAGCACACACTTCTGAGTCGTGTCCAGCATCTTCTCTACCAGCACCCTCAAGTCCTTCTCAGCAGGGTTGCTCTCAATTTCAATTCATCCCCCAGTCTGTGCTGATACCAGGGTTTGCCTGATCCAGGTGTAGCACGTTGCACTTGGTCTTGGTAAACACATGCATTCTCTTGAGCAGGTCCCTCTGGAAGGATATGTCAGAATTTTATGTTTTTCTGTCCCTGAACAGGCATTTTGCTTTGGCATTCTTGTGAAATTTGTTGTTGTCCCCCTGTGCTGTTTCTCACTTGACCTGTACTTCTCTACCTTCTATGTGTACAGTCCCATGCATTCCTTTCTCTTGAATACATTAGGTCTGCTTAGTATTTAGAAAGTGCTGTGCTATGCCCTGCAGACTTAGGAAGTCTGAAAGCAGATACCTATAAGACCATTAGAAACACACAATGATAAATCACAGAAAAATAGCCAGACTTTTATAATTAGACCAAAGAAATTTGTAATGTTTAATGTCGTAGCAGAAAAATTACAGAGGAAGAGGAAAAGGGCTGTAAACTATCAGCAAAAGAAATATGCTGAAGACTGTACATTAACTTACTATTACGTACGAGATTTCCCAAAAAAACTTAGTTTTAAATTTGTTGCAAGGCTCTAATAAATGCTTCTTTTCTGTGCTGTGTAATTAACTACACAAGTGTGCTGTGCTGAGACATAAATATCCATCGACGCTATCAGAAAGCAGCAAGCAGTGCTCCCATGAGGGAATCTGAGCTGGGAGCTGATGGTGACTCCAGCACAGACCTTGCTTCCAATGGCAGGCACAGTTCTTCAGGGTTGGACCACAGTAGGCAGCTGGATACTGATGGCAGGGTCTAGCAACATTCCAGGCATGGCAAGGAGATGAATCAAGGTCCGAGTACAATCAGAGGCTTCTAGATGTAGCGCAGCACAAACCTTAAATCTTACTGTACTGCTAACTTCAACTGCTGACAGGTAGTGAGACCTTATGATAGCTTGTGATGGGCTTACAAGGGTTGGTAGATGAGGGATTTATCATGTGAATATTTCCAAGGCCTGTAAAGATGGATGTAGCACATCAACACTGTAGTCACCTCTGCTTTGCCATTTTGTAGTTTGAGAAACACAAGCAAATTCATTTCGCTCTTGCACTCAAGGTCCCTAAATCTCGTGGTCTTACCAGATGTAAAACTTGAGCCATTGTAACAATCCATATGGAGGGATCATGAGAAAATACGTGTTGGATTAGAACAGTCCACAACATGCCTGATCAAGGAGAAAACAGGTTACAGAAGCTTCAAATATCATGCCAACAAAAGGCAAGAGGCACTGTACATCAGTTTGTGGTGCAACAAGATCAAATGATCAATGCAAACAACAGCTGAAAGGAACAATGGAAGCTGGGGCAAAAGGCCAGAGGACTGGTGGGTAAGACTTCAGTTTCCTAGCACTCCAATGGTTTGCAGAGAAGCTCCAAAATTATAGTTGGTCAGTTGGTAAGATCAAATCAGTACAGGGGTTTGGTAGAATCCTCCTGCAGCTCCACTGTCGTGAAGCATTGACACTAGTTTCCAGACTGTGACTGATGTCTGCATATACATACAAAGTGATGGTGGTATGTTTTGACCATGCTTAATGCTAATTTTCCATTGCCATCACAAATTAAAATTTCCCAATAGAAGAAGAATTGCATTCCAGCAGTGAATGTGCTTACTTCTGTGCAGTAAAAGCCCATAGCTGCCAACTAAATATGCCTGTGCCATCTTCCTCCTCTGAGCCAAAATTGCTTATGTGGCAGAACCATGTGACAATACAAGGTATAAGAGAGAGGTAAACTAAGCCCATGTCAATTCCTTTCATGTAACTAATACTGAAGATCATTGCAAACAATTATCTCTTATTTTGTGGGCCCTACCATTTAGATTTTATTTTAAGTCACTATGGTAATTATTTCATAGAAGAGGGATTAAAGAAAAAAGTTTTTAAATGTACATTTAATATTCTATCTAGTAAATGCTTTATATCTTCCCATTCAGTCACTTTACAACCTTTTCTTATTATGCAGGTTTCATATTCATTTTTATAGATAGAGGATGTGCTTTTAATCTAAACTTAGTAATTAATTGCCCTTTACTTACAAGAGCCAAGTTTAGCCAGGCATAGCATATCTGCCTGACAAGGCTTCTGGTAAAATCTCTGAGAAATATGGTCTGCAATGAGATGAAGTATCTCCTTTTAATACTTAAAGAATATTAAAAGCTGGATGAGAACTGACAGGCTATGCATGATCAGGAAACTTGAGATGTCCAAAGAAAAACCCTGAAAGCCCAGCAATTTGTGTGATCTTAAGAGATGGTACAAAGAGACAGAGAAAATTTATGACAGTATCCTTTACTTGAAGTTTTTTAAAGCCAGGGAGTTTGAATAATCGTGGGGTAAGAGAAATCTGTGCAATAACCAACAAGATGAATGTGAGCAAATATTTTGTGAGAAGTTTATTTGCTGCTTGTTGTTCCATTGGCTGAGCTGTAGAGACATACTTTGGCGAAGTGTTCAGCTTTTTGGATACAGCGCAACACACCAGTATCCCATTAAAAGAAATTGCCTTTTCAGATATTTTTCTTTTCTTCTAATTCTGAGTGTGCAGTTACTACTATCCAATGCAGAGCTTTTCTGTTCTCTCTAGCTTTCTACTGAAGATTAGACATAGAGCCAAGATTCTCAAAAGCCTCAACCAGGTTCCAGTACCCAATGAGACTTTTAAACTACTGAGTCAGATCCTTAGACTCTGTTTTGTGTTTTACTTTGATGTTCGTGCTGTATTTATCTTCATGGCTCACACTTATATCATTGGCTAGTAAGGAAATATGGGAGATCTGGTGCTGAAGTAAGGTAGCTAATGTCACGCCCCCATATAATCTTGTTATTGGTTATTTATGCAGCCATTATGATTTGAGTTGGTGCTCTTCTGTCAAATGGGAAGTCTCTTCTGAACAACTGAAACATGGAACTCTTGGTCCAGTGTTGGGGAAAACAAGGATGATTTTCACAGTTTTGTGCCTCCTGATCCTGGATCATGTGTGGAGTGATGAGAACTTTATTAGCTATGTGCATCCTGTGTATCTGTCTCCCAGAATGATCTCTACTGATTTATGTGATACACTCCTTGTGAAAAAAATCATGAAAAATAATGAAAAATTTGTAGGTTATTTCTTATGTTTAAAGTGGGTGTAATCTATCCTGACCAAAGAAATTTTAGATGCCCTTTATCGGGCTTTATTTTATGTGAAAGTAAAAAGGAAGACTTAATGAGTACATACAATATATTATCTTCTAAAACTGTATTGTAATCAGCACACTGAACATCATTGTTTCCCATTTGGGAATTGCAACCGTCCATAGTAACACTGGCCTTCTGCTTCTTGCATATTTTATGGAGTTGTGGTTTGTGATTGTTTTGCCATCTGAGCTCATACTTTTGTGGTATATCCAGCTCAGGAAAAAAAAAAAGGTAGGGTTTCTGCTTTAGTATGTTGTTTGTATACTAAAAGCAATTTTATTTTTTTTTATTATTCAGGCATGTTTTGTTTTGACCGATAGACTTAGGTCCTACCTTAATAAAAACACATTAATGTATAAAAATAAGGTCTTTGTTTATACAGTATGGTTTGTTGTTGACTTAGGCATATTTTAGGAGGTGTTCGCATTTTGAGGGTGAGTACTGTTGTTTCTTTGATCCATTACCTGGATTAAGGTATAACTAGCTTAAGCAATGATGTGAAATTGCCTTGCTTTCCCTCTTTGATGCATTTTAGGGAGAAAGAAAAGAATCTTCTAGAACTTTATTTTCCCCCATTTAAATTTTGGAGCCAGAGATAATCTTGGCTACAGAATTTAAGTGAAACATTTTACATATTGTTTTCTAAAGCAGGAGCTGTTTTGGTTTGAAGGCACAGCAGTTTGAAAGTGAACAGAGAAACATTGCAGATCGAGTAAGGCCAAGGGGGAGAAAAAAAAATTTAACTGCACTTCTATAAGCAATCTGTTCTTGAAATCACAAATCCATTCTGACTACTGCATTTTTCTTCATTATTTATCATTATTCCCAGTGATCAGTTAACAATCCTATTCACTAATTCTAATATCAAACAGAACAGCAAGTAAATTCACAGATGCATGAGATCAGGAGAAAAATACTATTCCGTTTACAAAGCATACCACTTTTCCATTCCACAGCTATCCTAAGGAACATGAAGTTTGGTACAAACCTGTCGTCTAACTTGAGATACTAGGAGTTCATAACAGCATCTGGTTGACTTGTATCTCCTTAACACTGGACGTTTTCATTCCCTTCCATATGATTTGGTCAGCTGGTGAAAAATGACACTTCTTGGCATATGTCACGCCCTAAATTGAGCTACATGTTTGTTACAGAGTAAGAATTGCAATGGGTTTGGGCAGTCAAGTTCAGGCATTGTAGGACAAGAGTGAAAGTAGATTGCCAGATGCAAAGACAAGGGTTTCTCCAGGGGAATGCCGTGCTCTCAGTCATTGCCTCCCTACTGAAAGGTGCCATGATATGACCATGAAAAGACTGTGGGCTGTTGGGGAAGAGTTTATCACGTGGCAATATCAAAGAACTTCAACCTTACATAACCTGTGAAGGTATCATTGCTTATTAAAAGAAATCAGACATGGAGATAATTTCAAGGCATTTGGATGAAAGCATATTAAATGTACTTGGGCCTGAAAGTTGAAATTCTTTTTGGTTTAGTTAGGGTAGTTAGAAAAACTGAATGTTCATTAACTTTTATCATAATCTGCAGACACAGAAATAACTCTAAGAGATTTATAAGTCATTCCCTTTAAAGCTTTTAATGAAAAAAAAAATCCTTTTCTTTTAAACTTCACTTACATTTTGCATCAGGTTTGTCTCAGTGAAGATTCTCTCTTAATGTCCTGGTTATTCAACGAAGAATTCAGTCTGAACAGACCGAGCTTCGGAAACTGCCTCAAGGTCTACTGAAATGTCAAAAATCAGTTAAGTCTCTGTTAGAGTGCAAATGTCCTTTTTTTGGATATTTCCCTTAAAATGCACGTTCTATATGTAGATAATACATACTATTCTTTATGAAAAGCAACTTTCTCCTGACAGTCTAATGGGTAATCTCAATTTTATCCTGAGTTTGAAAAGAGCTGTGCTTTTTACAGGAGAGAAAAGAATTTCATGATTCATAATTTTTGACCATAGCAGAAAAAGAGATTTTTAAGGTAAGAAATATGTCAAGTTGTAAACTTGCTCAATATATCACACAGCTGTGAGTTAGTCTCACTTATACTGTTTTCAGCTGTGGATTCTTAGAGCTGAGGCAGCTGTAGCAAGTGCCACACTTTTTCTTTATTTGAAAGCTGTATACCAGAGTTGTTCTGTGCCTAAGGGATCAAGGGAACAGACACTGAAGATTACAGGTGGGGATGTGAGGGGAGAGGCAACCAGACGAGCAGAGAAAGTTCTGGAGAGCAGATGAGTGGTTATCTCTCCCCACCATGAGTCTCACTGTCACTGATGCTTAAGGAGTGTGATACCTATGTCTTGTTTTCTCCTAATATTCTCCTATCAGCTTAAGGTGAGCTGCACATTTTCCCTGTTTGCTGACTAGTTGCTGATAGCTTTACAGGTAAAGATTTTTCAACCTACAATGCCTGAGATTATTCATGGATGATGTATTTTAGAGTATTACCTTTGCATTTCATTTTGTACAGGAAACTCCAGGCATCTAAAGAACTATCTTTTTCATGTGAGTTTAGGCTGAAAAAATTGTAGGGAAAACATCAGATAAGAATTTACTGCTCAACCAATTTCCTAAGCCAGAAATATAATGTAGGTTTATTGTAGTCAAAACGTGTAACCTATACATAGAATCACACTAATTACAGTTGTGTTCTACCAGGGATTTCACAGCAGAAATTACAATTCTTATCGTTTTTACTATTCAACTGCTGCTTTTCAGGGTAGGTTTGCTTGAGAAATAAGTTTTAGGCCTCTTCCTGTTTTGTCCTTTGCTCCATAAAAGAAGGAAAAGCAAGTGAAACTAAGGATATAACATCAAATCAGTTATAAGAAGTATGTGATACCAGGGTGTAGTGAGAATTAAAAATTATTTCTTTCCCAAGGTCGGTGTGATTGTAGTCAAAGACAATCTGCACGCTGCTGAAAGATGTATAAAAATTTCCTATTTTAAGTAGCTTTTAATGGGATAACAAGTTCTGCTGTGTCATCCTTTGTGATTAATGGAAGTTGCCTGATCTGATTTTTACTGGAGTGGGGATTGATCTGTAGAAAATTGTATCTTATGGGATGCAGCAGTGAAAAAAAATTGAATATGTACAGTCTTTTTAATATCAGTTGACTATCACCAACATTTAGTATTTTCCATCTATTTTAAAACCGACCATTTATTGAGGATCCAGTATGAAAAACATATAAGTAAAGACCTGTATGGGGCATTTTGTAGAGAGCATTTTTAGTTTTGTGTATCTCTATTTGGGGGATAAATCAGAATATCCTTCAGAGGTGATCACTCAATCTCTTTCTCTCTAGTTTGACATCACTACTTTGCTGTCAAGACACCAATGATTTTTCACTCCAATTCTATAAATTTGGTAGTGATTGAAATAGAGCAAAGGTTTTGCATCACTCTATGTGCTCAAATGTCATCCATGTATTTTTCCATCCTGTGAAGCATTTTTGGGTTTCAAACCAAAAACGATAAAGATTTCTGGCTGATTTCAGTCCACATTTTTCTCTTTGGAGCTGAGATTCTGTCAGCTTTTTGACAACCGTAGGATGCTTTTAAAAATCAAAAAGATGCTGTCATCACAGCCTACCACACCTATTAGATATATGCTATATTGCTAGCTTGTTATTTTTGGTAGTATGTGCACTTCCTTTCTCCACCCTTCTCCTGTCCGTAAATACATATGTGGGCAATTGCTGAAAGTGAGCTTCCAGTTTTCACTTTTGGCAGGTGTTAGTTCTTCACTAGCAAATGGACATTACTGAAAAGTCCAGAATTTAGCAACTCTGTCTGATGCCAAAATTCAAGGGCTGGTTAGTGTTGTTAAAAGCCACGGGATCTGTTGTGGCTATAGGGACGTTTTCTGGGTTATTATGGGCATAAAGAAGGGACAGTGATTAGAGGCATGTGAGTGCTTAAAGGATGAATAAAGAAAACAACTTAATTGATCTGTGAGGTATTAACATTCTATTTGCCAAACCCATATCTACACATGTCATAGAACACACATTGACTTCTTTACCCTTCTCCCTCCCCCCCCCGCCCCAATTCTTTTCAAGATTGGTATTTGCAAATCTAAATTCCAATGTGGGGTGGGTCTGGAATGAAATCTGCATCCAAAATTCACACCCAAGGTAATTCTGAGCTATTCCATTTTCTCTTACCTATGGACACACACACTTTTTGTGCCTTCAGGAATGCTCAGCGGTACCAAGGTGAAGAAAGACCAAAACTCTCCATTTTACATTCTAACAGTGGCATAGCATTTTAAAAATGCCCCTATACCTTTACTGATCATACAGCAGCACTGTCCCTCCACTTGTGCTTTATTTCATAGTCAACAAAAACATATTAGGCAGGTGGGTCTGCATTTTGTTGGTTTTTTTCCTGCAGGAGGAGACAGCTCATTTACAACTGCAAACCTTACTCTTTGTTTCCACTCACATAGAAGAAAAAATATCAGAATATGTATCAAATTAACAGAGAATCTAGAGCACATGTGGAGCCTTTGCAGTACTGTAATGAATGACAACTGTTTCACTGATTTGAATGGATGCAAAATGAGTTCCCAGGGCAAATGATCCTTCATTTATGTCAGAGCACATAAAACAGAACTTTTTTTTTTTACTTACCTTTTTGTTTTAGCATGGATAACATAGCATCTCTTACAACCATCAGTGTGTGACATTGCCTTGGTAGTAGTGATTGGAAAGGAGTATTTGAACCAATACTCAGGAGAAAGGGCATTTTACTGTCACACAGCATAAATTGGTCTGTGATTCTTATCATGCAAGAACAACATTATGTTATGTCAGGCAAAGGTATAATTTCATTGATTAAATGGGATTATTTGAAGTGATTTTTTATAAATACTATAGGAATTTATTTTCATGTTTGTTTGGATTGCAGTTTCAGTTGGTGTTTTGAAGTGGCATTTTGTGTAACTTTCATGCTGACCTATATTTGTAAAGCATAATACATTTCTGCATCTCTTCTGTGTGTTTGTAATTATTAGGATTATACCATGTGTTGTTCAAGGTCCAGGATTGTTTTAAACTTAGACAAAATTTTTTACCACCTACATTTCTCATAATGTATTTCATGCATACTATACCAGGTTATAATTGCAGATGCAATTCTTAGAGGTACTTAAGCTCATTTGAAGAGTTTGGCTTTGTATTGTATAAAGAACGTGATGTTTCCTTTGCTAAAGTTTTAACAGTATTAAGTCATTCAGTTATCTAATCCCAAAATCCCTAGTTGTCTTAACAAAATTATTGGTGTTACAGGAGCCATATCAAGAAGGTGAGTCTCTTGAGGTGGCAGGAGCAGTTTTGCCTGAGTAAAAGCAAGAAAATTAACCCTTACATACTTTGGCCCGTTTTTCTTATAATAAGTGAGAAACATAATACCCTTCTATGCATGTAACAGCCTCTTTACTGAAGAACCTCAGGGTACCTCAGAAATGAAAATGAATTGCTAAGAAATTATTGTAATGAGAATTCATCCAGGATTGTCAGTATAACTTGTTTAATCACTGGCTGCAATTCTTGGAGTAAACAGAAAACTATTAATTACATTTAAAACAAACAACAAAAAAGACCCAGTTCCTAGCTTCTAAGAATGCCATTTTCATTTTTGTTTTGACTTTACCACTAAGCAGAACTTGGCTGATGTTCTGCTTTTTCTAATGCTTGCCGCAATCAGAGCTGCTAACTAGCAACACATGGCATGAGAAAGAAGCCCTAGAAAAACAGCAGCAGGGTTTTCACCTTAATAATTTGGGAATGTCTGTCACTTTGCATACTTTTGACCTTAACATTTTCTGTTAGTTGCCCCACATATCTCTCTCTCTCTCCTACAAGCACGCAGACCCCTATGCTGAAATAAATGCATTTGTATGCTCAGATGAGTTGCCAACCATGTACTTGCATAAAGTACATGTACCCAATTCTTAATGAGGTAATTGGCTTCCTTCCTAGTCCAGGCGAGAACTGATACTGCTGTGAAGCCCAGCTTCATATGGAGATAGAAAACTTACAGGAACCTGCTTGCAGTGCAAATAGAATGAATCCAGAATGAAGGAGTGCAGTATCAGCCTGAAGATCACTAATCCTATCCTAAAGACTTGGATATTTTTTATGTGTCTTTGCTAGGGAAAGAAAAAAGATTTCATCATTTTAGTACTTCTACCATCTCCTTTGTGTTATTTCATTCTCTCTTAAGTTTTAACAGAACCTACTGGAATTTATACCATAGAGCTTTTCTTAGATATCATTTTTATCTGTGCTGGAGGCACAAGGCAGGACTTTAGGATGACTAAATGCTAGATAGATGAGTAAGTAATTATGTGTGCTACTTTGACTAAAAAAAGCATTCACAAAGTTCCTGTCCTTCAGACTCCTTTTGAAAAAGTAAATATATTTCTTAAGTATGTCAGTCTTTCAGAGTGTATGAAAAAAACCCCAATATTGCAGTAAATCCTCTAAAGGGGTCTACTGTATATCTCTTAGAAACATGTTGAACTGCAGCTGTTCCCAGGAGTCTTGATGGGGTGACAGTATCAGTTAAGTCAGGAGAGGTGACCCTACTCTGTCTGGGTTATAAAATTACATTTTCTTTTTAAGACACTAAATGTTTTCTTAGACATGGGTTTAATTCTTCTGGGATTGGTTGCTACTAAATACTAGTTCCTTCTACTACAATTTGGAAGCAAAGAAATCACTTAAAGGGGTCAAAATGTATAATATAAAATATATTAATTATTCATACTTACTTAATACATTTTTAAAAATAGACATTGAGTCAGATACACCATGAGAATGAAGCACACCAACTCACCTTTAAGTTATGCTCTCAATGGCACCAATGATTCTCACACCTTTTTCCCCCTTGATTTGTTTACACTAAGTTGGTGTTGTTGAAATATAATACAAAATATGATATTAGAAAATGTCTTTAGTTACAAGTCAATATTCTCAAAATTAGAATACATCATGTCCTGTTTTAAATTTGACATGGTAGAAGTTAAGGGAAAACAGCACCTGCATGCTAGTTATATAACTTTTTAACTTTATAGTCAAACTGATCTTCACTTTTGCCACTCAGAATTTAACCACTCTATCTATTTTCTTGGATTCCAAAACCAGTAAAATTCTGTGTAAAATTTGGTTCAGTGAATGTGCAGAATACATGGAAGTAAGAAGACAACTGAATCTTGCAGAATTTCCAGTTTGTTAAATCAGTCAGAGAAGGTGAGGAAAGTAAATACTACTTCACGTAAGATGCTGCAGTTCACTGCATTGTATTGTGTGTTAAGGCAGGATTTGCAGTATTTTTTGTAGTGTATTATGAAGAAGAGGCAAGAAAACCCATGTGTGTGGGGGGGAGGGGGTGCATGTGTATGTTTGCTATGTGATATGTGCAGATGGTGGTAATAAAACAGGAAAACATTTCTGATTTACCTGTGCATTCACCACTCTCATTTCTGTCAGCAATTTACTATGCTTTTGTGAATTAATATAGAAAATTGACAAACTGACCTCTCCCCAAGTAATTCAAGTTAATGAGAGGTTTGGTTGTCTTACCATGGAGCGAAGAAGGAGCTGAAGTTAAGTGGGAATATGAGAAGGAAGACTTCTGAAAAAGGACAAAAAATGGAGGATTTCCACCCTGAACCAGGTTTCAAATAAATAGTTGCATTCTTTTTACTAGTAAAAGATTCTGAAGTTTGAGTAAACCTAAAATTGAGCACTTGCTACTTCTTCTGTTCCAGCGTGAGATTATTCTTTTACCTTGAATATTCATGAATCTTTTTTCAGTGATCAGTAAAGGTATAGGGGTATTTTTTAAATGCTATGCTGTTCCCAGTGTTAGAATGTGGAACAGAGAGTTTTGGTCTGTCTGTTTTCTTCACCTTGGTACTGCTGCGCATTCCTGGAGGCACAAAAAGTGGCCTAAGCTCATTCACTTAGCAGTTTTCAATTGCTGGGCTGATGCCAGAGTGCAGGCTTTATGTGTTTTTATTCTGCAAATACCTTGCTGTAATTAAGCTAAGGCACAAACTGTTTTTACATTGGCTCAGAAATGCCCTCTTGTCCGTCCAATGTCCAAGTTTAAATGTTGCTGAGCCAATGTCTCTGTCTGGTTTGTTTGACATCAAGGCACAGGCTCTTTAGAAAGTTTTGGCTAAGTAATTACTAGCTGGGATGATGTCACCACACTTTGCACTCACTGGATCATCAGAGCCTCTTTCTATAGTAGCTTGATATCAAGGGACATGTGAATTAAACATGGGAACTGTCTTGCACTGGTAAGCTGGTTTGATGTCAGCAACCAGACTGCTATACAGGTTCCCGTCTCCAAAAAAGGAGCTGTTACCAGAGCACTTCTGTATTTTTTTGTGTTACTGGCTCAGCATTTCCCACATGTCACTTTGATTGCTATGGTTAGGCCTCTCCTCATAGGATTACTGGCTCAGTAATCTAATTTTATTCAGCTGGTGTCAAGATCTAGTGAACAAGAAAACTCAGTTGTCCCCAACATGACAGAGCTGGTCTCAAGGCATAGTACGTTGTTTGATGTGCTAGGTTAGCACACTTGGACGCAGGCATCTTCAGCTGCACCGGACAAGAATTATTCAACTATCCTATAGTTCATGTGTTACAAAGAGCTTTGTCAGATCCTGAGGATGATTTTTTTTTTCTGTTTAAACCACTGCTTTTAAGACTTCATACCACCACAAGCCAGCCAACTCTGGTGCCACACTCTGACAGACAGCAGTGCATTTGGAATAAATTTAGTATTTTCAGTTTCAATACCAAGAGAGGCATCCCATGTCTAGAGTTAGGTCTTTCTGTATTTTTGTGATTTCACTTTTTTTGCGACTCTGCAACATAGAGTTCAGTTTTGAAATGGATCTACATGCTGTGACACTAGCTGTACCGATAGTGCATCATTTAAGGATGAGTATATGCATCACATATGAAAGCTGATCTTTGGAAGCAGGCAGAGGTTTTAAAAAAAATCTAATTTGAAACAGTGTGATAACTATGGCAGTGGTATGTGGGAAATAACAGATGATAAAACTGGAAGAAGACAGCAGGTAAGATGTTTGGCTTTTACAGTATTAGTGATCAAAAGATTTACCTCAGTGCATCGTAATTACATTATTCCCTTTGATTCAGGACAGGTTCTACATGTAAAAACAAAGGAGCTGACAGAATTCCATTTGGTCAGAAAAGGAACAGGGGCCTTGCTTGAAGAAAGCATTTTTTGCATCATTTGATTAAATGGAGCACTTAATCAGCTTCTTTGCCAAAAGAAAGCTTCCCATTATACTTATTATATATAAACTATAATCGAAGAAAAACACAGATGAAAACTGAAGTGTTGTAATGCTGAATATGCTGTCCGTGGTTCATCTATATGCTAGTCTAAGGTACAAAGAGCAGACTGAACCTTAAGTTTAGCTAGGGCTATGTGCTCTGGTAGGTTTGAGTTTCAGCTTTTGTAAACAACTCAAGGAATTCTGTGAATGGTTTTGTCAGTCAGATTTCTCCCCTGCACTTTTTCTGAGCTTTTTCCAGGTTTAGTATTGTTTAATCCAAAATAAATTACATCATGGAAAATGGGAAATGCTGTCCTGTGAAGCTGGTTTCAAAATATAGTTCACATTAAGTTTGTATGAAATTACATAGGATTAATATAAATCTGTTCTAGATCTTACCATCTAAGTCTGTTTGGATCTTTCCAAGTCTGCTTTGCTCAAAGGAGGCGGAAATACTGGGAAAATTGTATATCAGTCTAGTTAGAGCCAACTAAACTCTGGTTTGCATTCAGAGACACACAAATCACAAAGTACTGCATGCTTTGTTTTACCCAAAAACACTGCTATGGTAGCATTGTTTTTTATGCATTTATTCTAAGCAGAACATCTACTTGATTTTCTATGTCAATCAAATGATAGTAAGACAGATGTTCAGCAGTATTAACTAGCTTTTTGATAAGTTTGTGGAACTTACTACTGATTATCCCCAGCCAGGGATCTGACCTTTGCCACCTTGCTGCACCAATGAGAACACATTCAGGCTGTGAGAAGTTGGGACCAAGGTACCTCAAAGCCAAATGGCTAATTCCGTGAAGAATAACCTCTTTCTGACTTCTGTGGCATGCATATCTTTGAGTAGTCTCTCTCTATTGTGTAAATAATTTTTAAGAGAAGATTCGTCTTCCTGACAACAAGTGAAGTTTGGTGTAGGCTTGAAGTAGAAGTGCACAAGAATTTGGATTGAATTTGCTAAAATAATCAATATTTCTACATAGATCAGAGAATATATGTTCATAATAGGATGGCATGATGTAACAAAGGTGATAGGGACCATAAATACACACTTTGAAATAGCTAAAGGAATTGTTTTTGCTGAGGCAGTGGTAGCATACCTTTTGGGTGTAAAGAAAGTATAGCTGTAGTATTTACGTTTAATCTTTCAAATAAATGCATCTTTTTAGTGTTCTAAAATTTTCAGTTGCCACCTTTCAGTAAGCACAACTTACTAGCATCTGGCACCAAAGGAAATGGTACATCAATAGCCTACATGTGTAAAATACCATCTTTGCCTCCCTTTCCCAGAGGAATTAGAAACCAGTGCAATTCCTCACACATGCAAGCTATGCATTATAGTGCATTTATTTATGCAAGCTGTACATAATATTAGTGTATTTATGAGTACCCTGTGAGCACAGCTTTGCCAGCATAAAATCAATCCCAGTGCTGTCACATTTGGGACATACAGTTTTTGTCATTTCAAGGGGTGTGTGGTAGGCCTGCTGGAAGTTCACAAGGGTTTGATGCTTAGCATATGATAGGATTGCTCCGTTTGACTGTGGAGAAAGGAACAGAGCAAGCAGAGAAAGTAAGCATCTCACATTTAAAAAGAGTAATTGCAGTTTATGCCTATTAAGACAGATATTTTGATGCAGAAGGAAAAGGACATTTGCCAAAAAGGGGAAAATACTTCTTCAGCAGTAGCTTGCTCATAACTGCATAGTGTGCATAGATTTGCATGTGAAAGTGCTATTGAAGTACCTAAATTCACATACACATGCAGAACATACTCACCCACCACCCCTTTTGTAGTTTGGAAAGCTCTTAAAGCATCCCAGTCATAATGGGACTTTGTTCACATGTTTCAAATAAATGCAATCACACTTGAAATCAAACACTCAAGGGCATATAAAGAACTACTCCTGCACTGTTGTTGAAACAGGTAACAACAAAGGTTTCTTTTACTTCCTGATTATTCATTTTCCTACAACAAGTAAGCAACATATGTACATTTTAAATGAGTGTACATTAAAAGAAACGAAGTCAGGAATAACTGAAACTTGTAAGCAAGGCAGTATCTGCTAGAGATTATCCGATTCAACAGAAATAATCTTTCCAGTTCTTACAGTATATATGTTATGGTTGAATGCTTTCCTTAAGGTCCCATAGTGTGCATTCTAACTGAAATTTTTTTTTCTGACCTTGGGTATTCAAAGCATAGGGCTAGCACACATTTGGAAGCAGGGTTTAGAGAAATCACTTGATTTGTCAATCTCATCCCATGTAATTCTTGGCAACAGAACAGAAGATATTTAATGAAAAAAGATCCACAGAACAGCCATGTGCTAGAAAACATCAGGCGGAAGCACCCTCCCAACAGACAATGTCGGCTTCGTTGCCTCTGCCCTTACTTCTTTTGATCCTAAATAACTACACCTTTAGTTCTTTACATGCCTACCATTTCACCCTGCCTCATGGTATTCTTTTGATAGATTCTTTATGTTCTGCATGAGAATTCAACTTCCTCTGGTTCTGTTGCTCAGGAGTCTTGAATTGGTAGACAAATATTTTAACTTCTCGCAAAAGAAGATGGGGAAATTTATTACTATTTGTAAAAACAAAAACTGAAGAGATTATTTGATGGAGAGATTATATGGTTTGATGAAATACATCATTTGAAAAATAAGAAATGCTACCCTATTCTCCAGAATAGAGTCTTAGTGCCTTTCTTATATTGTACAATCTGCTTGTTATATTTTATGCAATATTAAACTTGGCCTATGTTTGTGTTGATTCTCATGGAAAAACCTTTTCATATTTGGAGAAAAGTCAAAGAACATAACAAGGCAAACAAGACTATTCATGTCCTCTATTTCTGAGATTTTAGTGGATGATTATGTGTTCAAGATTGTTTTGTTTGGGATTAAGAAGAGAAGACTTGATCCATTCTCTCTTCAGGCAAAAGCTATATGGCAGAGAATATATTTATACTTGTGCCACATTTGGTTTGGTTTGTTTTGGTTCCCCGTGTCATGAGTGCATTACTGTTCAGTAATATTAAATTTTCCTTAAAAATTAGGACAAATACTGTAATACACAGATTTTGAGAGACAAGCAATGATACTTTAGGAATAGCAATGATACTTTTAGAGTAGCAAACCTCACTACTGAGAAGTATGTTTAATTTAAAAAAAGCCTAGCAGAAACCTTCTTACCTTCTGTTTAGTTTTGAAACTCATTTTCTAACCACTTTGTTTCATGCTTGGAAATGTAATTTGTGCTTGAAAATATGAGAATCTCTGCAGCTGCTGTTTGCCTTCTGAATTTTGAAGGTAACTCTTGGTGATTATTCTCAGTAATCATATGGATGTCTCAAGAGACTAATCCTCAAGGGTTTCATTGGTAGGTAGGATTCATTGGTTACTTACAATATTGAAGCACATTGTCATACAAAAGCAGAAAAGGAGTTCAGAAAAGCGAGCATGAGGTAGCTGCCACTGTAAATTGAACAATCCTGCTGCATACCCTAGCCTACCCAAAAGTCTCAAGTTGCTTTGGCATTTAACAGCGTACCCCACTCAGAGCTGATGGACACCAGTTTTGAAAGGAAGGTTTATCTGTTGGGGCAAGGTGGATTTAATGTTAGTATGGTGTAACTTGGTTAAGTGCTAAACTTCTTACTTTCACTCTGTAATGATGAGTTCATGTCAGTGCAAGCAAAGACCAGTTAAGAGTCATAGAATGACAGAATCATAGAGTAAACTGAGTTGGAAGGGACACACAAAAATCATCAAGTCCAACTCCTGGCCCTGCACAGGATGCCCCAAGAGTCACACCAATTGCCTGGGAACACTGTCCAAATTATTCTTGAATTCAGACAGCTGGTGCTGTGACCACTTCCCCGGGGAGCTGTTCCAGTGCCAAACCACCCTCTGGGTGAAGAACATTTTCTAATATCTAACATAAACATCTTTTGATTAATGGAAAACCTACGACGCTATGTCTCTTAACAAGTCTGCTTCACATGTAGCTTTGTCTTTTGGAGCAGACAGTAATTAATGATAAGGAACAAGATCCACTGTTCAGCTGATGCAATTCTGTATATATAAGAAATATATATATATAAGAAATATATATATGTGTGTAGACCAATTTGCATTACTTGATTGTTCTGTCTTGAAGTTTTCTTTTACAGTTATTGTCTTGGAGACTCAGGCCACTTAAAACCCAATCTGTTAGTTTTCCCCTAAAACTTAGGTAAAACTCAGCAGGTTTGAAGCAGACACTTAATAACTGCTTCCCCTTATACATAATGATATACAGTGACTAGAAGCTTTCAACTCTTTGCTTTGTGCTGAGAAACAAGATCTGTAGTTCTTTCATAAACCACATCCATAGGAACTATGTTAAAATGAAACACTGTCAAACATCTAATACCTAGTATAAACTGTGCAAATTATTATTTTTGTTTTCATTTTCAATTTGGCATTTTTAAATTATTATTGGCATTTTCATAGGCATTTTGAGAAGCCTTCTTGGTTGTAACATGAAGGAATAAATTAAAATATAAAGAAGCAGAGAGCAGAATACCAGATTCAAAGTATCAGGAATCTCTGATTTACAACCAAAATAAATTAGTTGGTCATGTCCATACAAGATGCATTCAAATTCAAAAATACTCTACTTTCTGCTGTCTCTTCAGAAAGTCCCAAATTTGAGTTATCGACGAAGCTCTGTGCCAGTTTTTTAGTGAACTCTATCTCTTATTTCATGGTGGCTAGCTGTACTAGCTCCCCAGCTCTTCCTGGAACACACTTTTGTCAATTTCTCCACGGTGTTTCACTTACATCCTGAAAGTCCACAGGGGTTTTTTGTTGTAGAAAAAAATCTGGCTACATGCCAAATTCTCATGGTGTTTTTATTCCCTCATGGAGATAAATTGCTCTCTGTTTAATTGAAACAGGAATCCACACTTCTGCTTTGATTCTGAAGAAGCAAGATAGTATCAAAGAAAAAAGTTTTTAAATTACAACTGAAGTGAACTCAGTGATATCCTTCTCTGATCTATCCTCCTTTTAATCTGATCCTTTTCTTCAGCAAGAAAGTCCCCAAGTCTGTAGATTTTTTCCTGTCCTTTGGAGAAGGGCAATCAGGATGTCAAGGCAAGGACTACAGCTGAAACCAAAAGACAAAAGATTTTCATCTTCTGCTGTCTTGACTTTTTTGGGGTAATTTTATTTAATCTTTCTTCACATGCTGATCTGTCATTTGATGAGCTGTGTTGGTGAGATACCAGAAAAATGCAGGGCTTTGCTTCCTTTTCCCAACACTCTCTCTCTGTCACTCTCTTTCTGTTCAACTCTATTATATGATCTTTTTTTACCTGCCTCCCTGAATAACCAGTCATTTTTCCAGTAAAATGCGGACTTTAGTCTCCCTGCATAACCAGCATCCTCTTAATGGCTCTGTGTTAGTGTCAAGAGCCCTATAGTTCCACTTTGTCCAGCTTAATGACAGTAATAATCCACAACTGAAGAGTTTTCTTAAAATAACATTTATTAAAAGCAGAGAATATTTACAAAAGGAGTCACAGTCAAAAGACCAAACATGCTAATGAGCAAAACATTAAAAAAACACAGTACTTTGGTTGCATGCCTGACTTCTAGGAGAAGCAGCCTGAATATAGCTCCAGAAGGTCTCCAGGCACAGTAAAAGTGACCTGGAGATGGGAATATGCTATAGACCTCCCGGCTGGGGTGAGAAAGTCAGCAAAATATTTTTTAATTAACCTGAAGACTGGTCACAGACTGTAGGCAAGGTGAACCTGTCAGGGTGGCCAGAATTTGACGCCCAGGGACACAGCTGAAAATGTGCAAGGATGTGGTGGGGCTTTGGTTGCAGCAGACATGAAGGAGTGGGTGAGGAAAACTAATAGCAGGATATGGATCCTTCACTCAAAGGGAGCAGATCTGGAAATACTTAGGAAGCAAGTTGGATTCCCATAGAAAGGAGCTCAGGAAAGCTTGCAGGAACTTAAGGACAGCCTCCTGCAAGTACAAGAACATTCTGCCCCAATATGCAGATACATCAAGAGATCAATTTGTCTAAGCAAAATAGTTGTGGCAGAGCTACAATGACAAAATGCAATGCACAGACAGGGTGTGGACATAGGGAAAAGCTACAGAAGAGAAGCAGGAAAGCATTGCCTAGGCATGCAACTCACCAGTTGGCTTTGGCTTTACTGGGCCAAAAGCCAGCTCCATAAGAAAAGGCTTCACAGCCTTAAGTGAAAAGACAACACGTAAGGTCTCTGAAGCCACTCAATGCACCACTGTATTGTTCTGTGTATAAAATACATGCCTGTACAATCATATTTTTTGGGACTTTATTTCAGCAGTTTAATAAAATTGTTAAAACACAGGGTTTAAGGGCATTCCTATAGTATCTTACTGGGGAAGAATGTCAGAAAAGATGCCCAACAGTTAAGGACCAGGGGATGCTGGTCAACAACTGGCCAAACATGAACCAGTTTGTGTCCAGGTGGCCAAGAAGGCAAGTGGCATTCTGGCCACTGGCCTGGCCAGAAATCATGTGGCAAGCAGGACTAGGGCAGTGATTGTCCCTCTGTACTCAGGACTAGTGAGGCCACACCTTGAATTCAGCATTTACTTTTGGGCCTCTTACTCCAAGAAAGACATTGAGGTGTTGGAAAATCCAGAGAAAAGCAACAGAGCTGGTCTGGAGCACTCATCTTTTAAGAAGTGGCCGAGGGAGATGCAGAGGTTTAGCCTAGTGAAAAGGAGGCTTAAGGGAGACTTTATTGCTCTCTACCACTATCTGACAGAAGGCTGTAGTGTGGTGGTGGTTGGTCTTTTCTACCAAGTAAAAAGTGATAGGACAGAGGAAACGGCATCAAATTGTGCGAGAGGAGGTTTAGATTGAATATTGGGAAAAATTTTTTCACTGAGGTGGAGGTCAGGAATGGAAACAGGTTTCCCATTTAAATGACACATAGATGTGACATGGTGTCATGGTTTAATGGTGGACTGGGCACTGCTGCTCTAATGGTTGGACTTAATCTTGATGATCTTAAACATCAATCAAAATGATTCTATGATTATATGACTCTCTTCTTTAACAGATAAATGTTTAGTTAAAAATCTGTAATTTTGCTAAAACCTGTGGATCCCCTGGTTGACAAGGTCTAACCCTTTTTGCCCTGTTAGTTAATTTTCCCTTACACTGCATGTAACACTTGAGTCTCCTCTGAGCACATAATTGTTTTTTTCTAGCTTTTTCTTCAAGAATTGGTGAAAAATATAGGGTAACAAGAGGTCTACATCAGTCTAGCTATTTCAGAAGTGTTGGGCACAGTTCAGAAATTTTCAGTAGAATCATGTTTAACTGATGACAAGTGAAGCTCAGAATCACACAATACTTCTCTTTGAGTTGTTTTTTAGCATTTGGGGCTGTGGAAACTGTATGCCTTTAATTACATGTGAGCACAAACCTCCTGTGCTTCTCAGGTGTAGTATGCTCATTTAAAAATTGTTTTTCTTATGCAGCTGAGTTATTTTTAAATTCACAGTGAATGAGCTTATCTTTTAAAAAAAAGTGTTTGGGTACATAGCGCTGACATTTTAAAACAAACATTATAACTGCTGCAGAACTGGGTAGTATTTATAACTTCAGTGAACACAAAAAGATGAAAGGAAAGCTAGCATTTCAATGCAGGGAAATTATGTGAATTTAATTTCTTCAAAAAGAAATGGAAAACAGTCTTTTGTCAGCACAATATTTGCTGCTTTTTCTCGTATAGATAAATGGTTCTTTACATGGTACCAAGCTCTAATGTGGTTTCTGAATATCCTGCATCTCAATCATTTTTTACATTCTTATCAGTGGAGCTTAATGTCAGGATAGACAACAACCACTAAAGTAGATGAGACTAGTATTGAAAAAAGCACACCAAATATTATTATAGTATTTTCAAGAAAAAACATTATCTCAAATAATGACTGAACTAACATAAATGAGAAAAAAAGAACCGGAATTAATGAGTGTATGTGTGTATAAGGCACTGTTGTTTGTCTTTTCATATGTGTAAGTTGAATGAGGGGAGCAAACATAAAACACTGCATGCAGAAGAATTATCTGGATTTGTGACACTCCTTAGAGAACTTTAGACCTGTTAATGTGAATTGATTACCTAGAAAAATGGATATAACATTTCCCTATGTGACAGATACAAGTTGGTCATAATATATCAGAGAAAACAGTATTCATTTTCCTCAAAAGACAAACATTTCTATAGCTCAAGTGATAAAAGGCACTTCAAAGCAGACATAAACTAAGAAATATTCGTGACACTTAATCTGTCATGATCTCTTTAAGGCTGTATGTAAGAGCAGAGTAGGTGCTGTTTTATATTTATGATTTTACAATACCATGTGTGGGCAAAAAATGCAGGATTTCACTTATTCAAAGTCATAGATTAATTTCCCAAATGTTACAGCATGTCTTGCATGCAACATTCATATCAGAGATTATGTGTCACAATGAAGTAAGTGGCATCCACAAAATAGTAAATCAAAGGAGAACAATTTGCCAAAATTATTAGACAATAGTCTTTTGCCTCAGCACTATGTCTGAGTTCACTGCTGTTCGGAATTACATGGTGAAGTAATTAGAACATGCTTGGGAAACTCTAAACCTTTTTTACTTGTCTCTTTTTGTTACCTTGGCCTGCTAGCTGTTGCACAGACAGAAACCAGTGGGTCAGTCCTGGGCGAGTAGTCCCCGTTCAAGGCCAGTGCTTGTGGTGGGACTGTCCAAAGTCAGGCTCTGCCAGACCTACAATCTTCAGTGCTCAGGTGTGGATGGCAGAAATCCCCCTAAAGCAAAATTTTAGCAATCCAAGCTGCTGGGTGATCTGTGGCATAATCTAACAGAACCAAAGTTTCAGCTGGCCATTAGTGATACATGACTGCGTGCAACATTTCTGGTGAAGAAATTTTTAGTTTATATACTCGTGTGTTTTCTTCCTAAAAATTTAAATAAATTTCCAGATATCAGTATGTGCATTTCCCCCTGCCCCAGCATTGTAATGGCATTTATAAAATATTGTTATTTTATGTTATGTTTTGCTGAATTATATTTAGATTTGTTTTCTTGGACTTAGTAGTTGCATATAATATGTGAAACCCCATAATGCCTGCTGTTAGTCCTCCAGACACAACTGAAACATAGGTACATTGGTTCAAAGAATTCATCATTCAGATACTATTTTTCTGAGCTAGCTCTGTAATATGCATTTCTTTGAACCTTAAAACTCTGCCACAAAAAATCAGAAGCAGTGTACTGAATTTAGGGGTTAGCTAATATTTTTTCCTTAGTATGTGTGCACATCAAGTTCTAATCTCATAAAATTGTAAACAAGTTTACTGGAAGAACTTTTTCATTTTCCTGTAAGTAAATAAATTTTGCGTCCATTGCCGCTAGAGTGCCGGAACTATTTTGGGCAATATTACACAACTGTGCTTTGAATTCACAAGTTTAGACTTTCTAAATTTGACTCAATGTGTTTTGCAGTTTCCACCACAAATTGTATTACTTTTTGTAAAAACTTTGTTTTCTTTGCTAAATAAATGACCACATTGTGGTACAATGGAATATCTAATCTCTACCATCTTCAAAAAAAAAGCAGTTTACATTCTCCCTTTGGAGAAATTGTTATGTAGTAGGGGTAGGAAAAAGGGATGTGTAATTGAGGGGGGGGGGGGGGAGGAGTGGGGCATGGGTAATGAATTTAATTTAAATGACATTTCTGGATTCCTAGTTCTCTGGCCACTATTTTGATTAAAGTTGAGTCACACTTACAGAAGTTTTCAGGGCAGCTCTCTGTTCTGTGAAGTAAGCTAAATGCTTCAGGTTTCACATGAAAAAAAATCTACTGCTTTTACATGCCCTTTTGGATTTGCTTCTGTGAGCCTTTCATTTACTGAACTCCAGCTGATGTGGATGGAAATTCCACATATGGAGGGCCGGAGAGTCAAACCCCTTGCTTTTCACATGTTTTTCCCTCTCTTTCAAATATGCAGGAATGCAGGCATTGTACTGGTGTTTTATAAATTTTATGACTATTTCCAGAGCTAGCTCCAGACTTCTCAGCGGCAAATGCAAAACCCCATCTTCCCAGCCCCCCAGCCCACGGGGGTAAAGGCAGAATGACTTTGTTCTCAGTCTTAGGTCAGAAAAATTTAACTATCTCATGAGAGATAATCAGCTGAGTAGTGTCTGGAAGAGGCAAGAGGAGGCAGAGAACTAGCCTGGGTCACATAGGGGGCAAGGGGCAGTGACAGGTCAATGGGTTCATGCCTTACTCTCTCCCCTTTTTTTTTCTTCTCTTCACATTCTCCCTCATCTGCCACTCTATTACCTTCTCAAACCCCTTAACTCTACTGTATCTGAAAAAAATAGTTATGAAATCTCTATAACTTGAGACACAGTAAAAGACCTAAGGAAAGCAGCCACAATAAAAGCCATATAATGATAGAGCATAGACTGTAAGATCTTTTTTTCTTTTTCCTTTTTATTTTTATAGACCAGTGACAGAATCTTTGGAACTGTATCACCAGAAAAAAATAATACAGAGAATGTAGTTTTAGGCATTTATTTTGAATGATCATCAGAGGGTAAAACCTGCAGGCATTGAGAAAGGATGTTCACCTTAAAATCTGTTTTCAAAAAAAACATTCTGATTTGTAGTGGTGTATGTAGCAGTCATAAATCAATACAATTGATGACTTGCACAACACTGAAGACAGGGATGTTCTTTAATTTTAAATTTTTTGTCTGGATAGTATTTTCACTTTTTTTCTCATACTGTTCAATGTCAAATTGTTTAGACAGTCTGTGTACCTGTCGCCTGTTTGCTTTTATTAAGATGTTTCTCAATGATGCCTTTGTAACTGACATTTTGAGAAATTTCAAACAAAACCTGACCAGTACAATTTTTGTTTGCTGTTAATGCCTGCAAACTGTAAACTTGCAGTCTGTATGCTTGGCAGTGCCAGCAAAAAATAAGAAGTGCTCTTCTCCAGAGAGCATTTGATATGCAGTGCCTCAGCTCTCAAGTGAATTGCAGTATATAAGCCATCAGAGCTGACAAAATGTCTGTGAGGAAGGCTTTTCCTGATTCTACAAACATTTTCAGACTCTAAGGTCTTCCACAGAGGAGGGTGTCAAAGCAGGAAAATCGCTTCTCTGATGTGTGTGCAGGTCTTGTCCTGCTGGAGGACTTCAGTCACCCCAACATCTGCTGGAAAAGTAGCACAGCAAGCTGCAGGCAATCCAGGAGACTGCTGGAATGCATGGAGGATGACTTCCTAAGCCAAGTGATAGATAAACCTACCAGAGCAAATGCAATACTAGACACGATAGTCACCAACAGAAGGGAGCTAATCAGGGATGTCAATATTGGAGGCAGCCTGGGCTGCAGTGATCATACACTGATGGAATTTGCAGTCTTGAGGAATATAGGTCAGGTAAGGAGTCAAGGTGGGGCCCTCATCTTTAGGAAGGCAGACTTCCAGCTCTTTAGGGAGCTAGTCTGTGAGATCCCCTGGGAGGCTGCCCTGAGGGACAAGGGAGCAGAACAGAGCTGTCAGAATTTTAGGGAAATCTTCCACAGAGCACAAGAGCTAGTGATCCTCAGGAGCAAGAAATTGGGCAAGGAAGGCAAGAGACAGCATGGCTGAGTAAGGGAACTGCTGGTCAAACTAAAGGGAAAGAAGCAAATGCAGACAGTGGAAGAAAGCACAGATGGCCTGGGGAGGGTATAGACATGAAGCATGATTGTGTAGGGAGGGGGAGAGGAAAGCCAAAGTAAAATTGGAGCTGAACATGGCAAAGGGACACAAAGAATCACAAGGGATTCCACAAGTATGTCAATTAGAAGAGAAAGTTTGAAGAAGGTGTACTCCCTCTGATAAATAACACTGTGAACAAGTAACAACTGATGAGGAGAAGGCTGAGGTACTCATAAACTTTTTACCTATTTTCAATTGCAGTTCTTTCTCACATCTCTCGAGGGGTGGACAGCAGGATGGGACTGGGGGGGGGGGGGGGGGTCAAAGTGCTCCTAATTGAAAGAAAATATCAGGTTTGTGACTACCCGAGGAACTTGAATTTGCACAAGTCTATAGGACTTGATGAGCTGCATCCCAGAGTCCTGAAGAAATCCACTGATGTAATTGCCAAGCTGCTCCCCATCATATTTGAAAAGTCATGGCAGTCAGGCAAAATCTCAGGGGACTGGAAAAAGGAAAACATTGTACCCATCTTTACAAAGGGAAGAAGGGAGGACCCTGGGAACTACTGCTCTGTCAGCCTCTCCTCAGTGCCTGGTAAGACAGAAAACAAATCCTCCTAGAAGCTGTGCTAAGGCATATGGAGGACAGGAAGGTGATTCAGGACAGTTAGCATGGCTTCACGAAGGGCAAATCCTGCCTTACCAACCCACTGGCTTTCTGTGATGGAGTGAGTGATTACATCAGTGGGCAAGGGAAGAAGTACAGATGTCGTTTATCTGGACTTCTGTAAAATCTTTTACACAGCCCCCCACAACCTCCTTCTCTCTAAATTGGAAAAAAATTGATTCAATAGGTGGACTGGTAGGTGGATTAGGAATTGGTTGGGTAAGTGCATCCAGAGGGCAGAGAAAATGTCTCAGAGTTCCAATGGGCATCAGTGACAAAGTGGTATCTCCTGGGGGTCCATATTTGGACCAATGTTATTTAATATCTTCACTAATGACATAGACAAAGAGACTGAGTGTGAATTTGAACCCTCAGCAAATTTGCTGATGACACTGAGCTGAGTGGTGCAGTTGCCACACCTGAAGGCCAGGATGCCATCCAGAGGGCTCTGAACAAGCTTGAGAGCTTGAGAAGTGGGCCCATGGGACTCTCAGAAGGCTTACCAAGACCAAGTACAAGGTGCTGCACCTAGGTGGAGGCAAGCCCCAGTACCAACACAGGGATGTCCCATCCCCAGAGATGTTCAAGGCCAGGTTGGAAGGGACTCTGAGCAACCTAGTCTAGTGGTCCCTGCCCATGGCAGGGGGGTTGAAACTAGATGATCTTCAAGGTCCCCTCCCAACCCAAACTATTCCATGATTCTATAACTCCATCCATCTATGTTGAGGCCAAATCTCTGTGTTGTGTCCCTTCGCCTGTTGACTTTATTTAGGTTCATTTGAAGGCAAAATCTAGCCTATGGCATATTACAACATTGATGAGCATTATTTTGCTAAATAATGAGATTTTTAGTATCTGTCCTGTACATACTTTGAGTAAGTTTGAAGAACAGCTAAAGATATTCTTTCACTTCTACTGCTGTGACTTCATGTGAGCACCTTGCTTATTTGGTTTTAAAAGCAAATTGAATACAAATGCCACACAGTAAAAGACATGTAATTATTAGTGCCACATTAAGAATCTGACACTGGTTTTTTTCCTGGATACTAAGAAGTTTTATGAGCAAAACTGAATAGCCTATGTTGAAAGGTTAGTTAAGTGGCACATAGCACTTATTGTTATTCTCAGAAGCAGTTTCTTAATTAGAAACACAGCTATTGACCTAACAATGCAATGAGAGGCATGTTAATAACTACCAGAGGACCATGTGACATTTGTGTTGCTCATTGCTACTTAGAAAGCAGCATCCATGTGAAACACAGGCTACTCTAAGCACTGAAAATTGCCATTGAAAATTGCATGCCCCCAGTGCTATTTTTGCTACTCTCTCAGAGAAGGGGACATAAATTCTTGAACTCTTTGAGAAAGAACAAGGAGGAGAGAAGAGAGCTCATTAAGGAATCCATTATAGTCGTTTTACTGTCCATTTTGTGACTTGAACACCTTTGCTGTTTTCACCTGGGGCAACAAATAGAGAAAAGCCACCCAGGCTAGCACAGCAGCTTGCTACTCGTTTCAAACATCTGGGAGTAAATAATCTAGTTGAGTAAAATTAAAATAATATAGCTATTTTCACATTCCTGTGGTGGGGATACTTTCTTCTACCGCTCAACTTCTTTGAGTTCTCTTATCTGAAGATCTCATTTTTACTCAGTGACAACCCTGGCCCTTCCTGGGGTGCCAAGGAGACATTTTGGGGAGTGGTGGACCTTGACTGCCAACATACCTGGGTTGCTCCTTTTTGGGGGGGTGTCTTTGTTTTCTGTACAATAGAATTTTGGGGGGTCATTCTTGGCTAGTCTGTTCGTTTTTCTCCCTTACATCCACTCCAAGTTGTTTCTGATACTGCTGCTATACCCTGTCTGAACCTTCAGGCATACCCAAAAGGGGGCTGCTGCACTACTGGCCTCTGCAGTGGTCAGCTGCTAATCTGAGTACTAAATCAGTCTATCATCATCATCAAATTCTTGCACTTTCCTGTGGTATATACTTCATATGCCTGCACTTATATGCCTGCATGCAAAGGTGCAGAATTAATTCCTGACTGGCTTCTACTGGCCTATTTTGAGACCATTCTGGGAATGAGTGAGTGTAAGACAAACTGCAGTGACTTTATCATTCAAAATTTATACAAATAAACTACTCCTTAAAAACCAGTGATTATGCCTAAAAGTGTGAGCAATATGTATGACAGAGAGCATGCCTAACATTTCAGGGAGTTAGGTTCAACACTAATTTCTACATAATAATACAACAAATACTGTAAAAACTATGAAAGCAATCACCATAATGACTCCTTGCCACAACTCTGCCCCATTCTCCGGGCCCCTCACTGTCAATGAGGAATGTGGTTTCTTTGAGGCATACATTAAATATTCTGTCTGGGTTTAAACCGTTCTGCCCACAGAGTTTAACATGCAGGCTTGATGGCGCTAAAAATACTGATGATTTGGTTTGCAGATTACCAGTTGTTGTGCTTGTAAATCTGTTGTCATGCAAATGCCTAGATTATCCTGTTTATGAAGGCAGCTACTTTTTCATTTTCTCTGGGGCTGTATTTGAAAGATGAGATATTCTTCCCAAAGAAGCTTATAAGGGGAAATGCTTAGCAAGAGTAAAGGAGAAAGCATATAAAGTCTGTTTCTAATGCTGTTCACTGGGTTTTCAGAAGAGCTCAGTTATCTCCTATACAGGCTTTTAGGCAGACAGGTCAGGTCAAAGTGAAAATCAAACTGTGCAAACACATGCCACCACCCCATGACAAATCCACTTTTTGCAAAAGTGTTGCAATGAATATATATTTGCAAATCTTTTGGGTCAGAAAAAACACGTTATTGACTACTTATGTGCCTTATCTCTTTGGCTTAGGACCTTTGGGGGGAATATGACTTATGACTTTTTTGGGAAATATGTCTTAATATGTTTCCTGAAACAGTATTAGTTGGTCCAGTCATGATACAGGAAGGAGCAGGATAAATCACAGCAAGTGATGGCACAGACACACATGCATATATTGAGGGAGCATGTATTCATGGGTTTTCAAAAAAATACCATGAGAAGTTTTTAGTTACACAAGGCACTTCAAAAACCTTGTGATGTAGAAGACACTAGACTGTGTGTCTAGTGCTGGAAAATCTGGCACTATTTATTCCAAGAAGCATTTTTCTCTGGTTGCCAGCTATATGCAACAGAATCTTCTCTGTACTGCTCTACCTCCTGTGTTGTCTTCATGAGACCAGTGAAATCAAGAACAGGTCAGTCAAAATTACCCAAACTGCTGTTTTACGTTGATTATCGTTGACATAGTCCTATGTCTTGTTCTTACTTAGGATGAAAAAAAATGATTCTCTGAAATGCAATCAGCCATCCATGTTCCTGAACCAGATTAATTTAGAACCACTGCTTGAAAAATGCTCATTGTGATGGAAACAGAAAGAAATTATTAAGAGATGGGAAATGAAAGTATTAAAACTTTGTCCAATGTATTATTAGGAATCTGAGTGTGTACTGTTTACTTAAATTCATAATTATTTCTCCCTAATGAATCTTTGCTTAAATTGCTTCTCCTTCTGCCAATAGCCTTGAACAACATGTAAGATTGTTTGACGTGGAGTGTAGTAATATTTAAACTGGAGAAATGGCAAGCTCTCCACTGTGCAGTGCAACCCAGTGTTCTGTGGAACAGTGGTACTACAGTCCGCATGTTACGTGGTGATGCCATAGTGAAACATTCATACTCAGTGTTCCCCAGAAGAATAAAAGAAAATATACAATACCAGAAGAAAAATATAGCTGGAAAAGGATGTCTTTTTCCTCAAGTGTTGAAACTCAGCTGCAGAGTTTGCCCTTAACAACACCCACTCCATTCTTACTGGAATCACTAGGCTGTTTGTCAGGCCAGAGTGAACTGCTATTTTTTATAATGTGGTAAAGAGTTCCTTTTTAACTCTTCTTAAAACATTAAAATGCATAAGGGAGCCTGAAGTCAGCCCTGTCTCTCACAATTTAAGTGGTGGAGCTACTGCTATATTCATAATTCAGGAGAGGGATATAAAGCCAAGGCTGAGAAAATTCAAATCAGTAATGTAACTAGTGTTTTATAAAACACTAAAATGCTATCCTTGGATTTCCTAAAGAAAGCTCTAGGTGCCCCTTACAAGATGGAAGAAGAGGGCTCAAAATTATATCTTCATGTTATACACATAAAAAATTAATTAGCTTTATTTTATCCCACCACACCCAATCACTATAGGGGATAGAATAGCAGATTTTACCTTCTTGGGCATCAGATAATAGGTAATCAAAGTTGTTTAATTAAAGTAGCCCTGATCAACACTTCCTCAAACACAAAGCTCATGACATGTGGGCATATGCTTTGAAGAATTTTCTTTATTTACCACTAAACTAGTTAGGCAGAGAGTGATTTGGTGATGACTGGCCAGGATTTCAATTAACTAGAGAATTTTCACATAATTATCTATACCATGCGCCTCACTTGTCTGTATCTCATATTCTCACATCTGAATGTGGAAAATAAAAGATGCTTTTGAATCCCATGGTGGCAACTATGCCAGTGGATAGACAGACTCATAAATCGCAAAACCTCTGTTTACTGTCACTGACACCAAAGAAACTGGCTAATTTTGTAGTTATTTGGACACATGGCATAGTGATCCTGACACATGCGTTATATTCACCAGGTATGCCTTATTTTTGTGTGGCATCTTTGTCACTGAAGTGGATAACTCTTCGGAAGGGCTGCCCTACTGGGAGCATTGTTGGGACAGTAGAATTAATGGCATTCAGCTCACTTCCCAACCTGCATTTTAAAGACTCAGAAAAGACTGCTTGTCAGTCAGTGGAAACAAGGCTCTATATGGACAGAAAGGCCTTAGAAATATAAAGCCTAATGATTACAGAGGGCACTGAAGGAAGTGTATCTAGGACATGTAAAACTCACGGTGTTACAGCCTCTCCTGCCATGTGATACTACAAACTATAAACCTTACCTATAGCTGTTGCACAGCATTTCTGAGCAGTTTTCCTCTGCCCACCAGGTAAGAGGCTGTTAATTAGCAATATATTTCCAGCTATATATAGATTTTAGAAAGCTGAGCCTTAGATATATTTCATACAGATAAAGAAATATGTATTATAATAAACTCTCTTAAGCATAAAGTGTTTTATAGCTGTGACAGTGTGAAAGCTCTTGTTTAATTTCTAGCTACTTCCACCCTACCTGCATTAGTTTTTGAATTGTTGATAGCATCGTAGGAAGTTATTGACAAGCTGACTATGGTGCAGTGAATGCCATTTTCTCTCTCCGAGTAGTGAAGATCTGTGCTCATAAATGTTAAAACATTACAACAAAAGAACCAAACCCCTGTTGCATTTCACAAAGATACAATGTAGACCTACAATAGAAACATACTGGTTTTGCTTTATCTTTTGCTCTGAACTTTGACAGAAGAACAAGACAATATACTTGGACAAAGCCAGGAGGGAAGTGAGGAGAAGGAAGAAGCAATGTGTAGTGGGGAAGTGTAAATCTTAACAGATAAATAATGATCTAAATCCAGAGTAAGCAATTAGGATTGCTTAGGTAATCTCCTCCATAGTCCTTCATGATTTACATACAGTCCTTTCTTATTATATCACAAGTTTGGGTTTTTTTCAAAACAAAGGCTCCTTCCAGCCAATAGCCCTCTTATACTTTCATGTCACAAAGACACAGTCCAGCACAAAAATATTTTATATCATCTTCAATGATGTTGTGCAGGCAAATAGAATTACAAATCTACAGTCAGAGCAACTGTTAATGTCAAAGATATAAAAGAGCAAATTTCATAAATTAGGATTCAAATAAGAGAAAGAAGGTTAACCCAAAACTGCATTACAATAGCCCCATGAAAGTCTTTACAAGCTAAATATAGGAGAGATTATGCCTTATATCACGAAGGACTAGCTTTTGAAATTAAGTATGCATTAAATACAAAACCCATTTCAGTGGATAAACTGCTTAGATAAAACAAATGGCACCTGGTTACAGACGAACTATAATGATTGCTCCAAGACCTTTTTAAATATATATATATATGAAGATATCTTTGTTATAGCTATGACCTCAGGCAAGGTAGGAGATGTTGCAAAAATAGTCTGTCATAGACTGTCAAGTGAGGTAGCTAAAAAGACAGTATAAAAAGATCTCAGAGAATTCGTGATATACAAAGATTACGGGACTTTACACTTCTCTTGTACAAATAAAGCAAGTCCTTTGGTTGTCTTGCCTTTCTCATAATTATTTCGATTAAAACATGCATGATGCAATAAGATACCTGAAAAGAGTAGATCCTTCTGAGAATTCATCTGGTAAATGGCCTTTGTGATTAAAGCTCTGAATTACAGTAGGATTCAGAACTCAGTCTTATGTGCTTTTCCCATGTAAAAATGTTGGCACAGCAGGCTTTGACACATTGACTGTGTAAATAAATGATGGCTCCAAATAATCTAGTCTGAAATTCAGCCAGAGATCAAGTGTTCCCTGATTTGCTGGCAAAGTTATTGTAAATCAGAAGTGCTACAGAACAAGAGCATTTGACTTCTGACCTTGAGTAACCGCAACCACAAAAGTTCTGTTTGCTCATCCGTCCAACATTATCTGCTGTCCTCTCAGCATGTCCTTTAATACATTTTGATAATGTCTATCGATCAGGTTGATGAAAACTAACAGATATAAAGTTCTTGTATGTCTGAAGGGATTCATTTTCCATGACTAAAACTGGTGACGTTTATTTTCAAATACTCCTTCCATTGTTTAGAAATTTGTGTCTACTGCAGCAACTGATTTGACTGGAAAGTCACATCTTTCTCAGACGGAAGGTTTAATTCTCTTAATCTAGATAGTTTTCTTCAGTTCCATGGTATTTGCATACTTAGTGCCATTATCATCTTTATCTTCAACTACTACATGAAAGGCTTTTATTTTTGACATTCAGTTTCTATATGCACACATTAAATGATAAAGCAAATTATAATGCAGGCTAAATATAAAAAAAATAGGATTTTACCTAAATTTTCACCTATTTTAGTTTGTCAAAGAACTTACTGGGTTCCTTTCCATTATTCCTGATTTATTCCTCGAATGAGAGAAGTATTAAGCTCCTTAAGATTCTCTCATCTACTCACATGCCTGGCTCAGTGCAAGCTAGTCAGACAAATCTACCAGCCACAATCATTCTTTAAATGCTTTGTAAAAGTTTTTCTGTGATGATTCAGACCACATATGCATTTGAATTTTGAGTTGCCGACTGCCATGAATTCAAACTAGAAGGTTACTAGATCCTACCAGTTGTAAACCCAAGAAATAAAAATTATTTCATTTTTTCACCTGTTTCTCTGATAGTGAGAATATTTTCTGCCTAGCTTGAAAGGAAAATACTATCTGTCTTGTTTCACTGCTCCCTGTATTTCTACCACTTTGCAACTGTTTAATCCATCAAGTAGAAAGTGCTGCTCTTTGCATAGTGAGCTGCAGTGCTGAGAAATTTAATATGGAACACGATAGCCTCCTAGTTATTAACATTGTAATCTCTTCCAGTATTTTACTGGTTGCTTAAAAATACATTTTTGTTACAACATAATAGTGCATTCATGGTCACAATTGTACACAGGTACAAGTTGTTCTCGTTTCTCAAATATTTGCAAGAAATATAAACAAAAAACATATGTTTCAAATATTTCACTGAATACCTTTTTCCACTCTTATGTGTATGCTGCAGCCGTTTGAGTGCTCTGCTGTTTCAAAATCCTACCATTTACTCTCATGATTTATAACATATTCTTTATCTTTCTGTATTTTAAAATGTGCTTTGTGCCCTAACATGAAGATTTTTTTTCCTCAACACTGACTCTCATATCTGCTCCATCTCTAACTGTCACGAGAACAATTCCAGCTTTCAAATATGCCATTGGGTCTCTTTGTGCTATAACCCTTGCTTTTTGTCTGTATTGCTAATTATTATTAACTTGGCCAACTTGAGGGTAAGTAGTCTGTGCCTTTTGCTTAGAAAAACACATTGTGACTGAGTGGGTTTTCCATCCATGTGGCATCTTCACTATTGTTTTGATATTCAAAACTCTCTGAGTAAGAAAGAAAGGTTTCTGCCATGCCCAAATATCTTGCTGGCTCAACATTTCAAAGTATGCTTTGTGCTGTCCTGGCATTTTCGTTAATTGCTAGCACAAGAGATGGGCCAAAACCCAGAGACTTCAAATCCAGCACCTCCTCTTGTGGAAACTTTGGAAAGCTGAATCCAGACACAGAGCTGAGTACTGCAAATTTGCCAAACACAAATCCCACCTCCACTTTAGGGGTTTTCCAAATCCTGATCCAAAATGTACTTCCTAGTCTTATTTTTTTTTCATTTCTTTGTAAGATTCTTAAAACGTATCATTTCCTTCATTATATTTTGGCAGTTTCACGTGATTTATTTTAGGTTCACTAATGATGATCTACACCTGATTATAGAATCTCAGTTTTGAGAAGAAGAAAACAGAAATGTAATTGAATCCAATTTGCATTACAAAAAGTCATATAAATAATTACCTATGCTTTACTTCCATAGTAGGAAAAATGAGACAAGACAAAAGCCTTCTAAATTAGAGATCCAAAGATGTTGAAAATCCTATGAGGTTTCTTTGTTTGATTTGGGTTTGGTTTTACCAGTAAAGATATTTATAACTCATACATCCTCAACTGACTTACAGATAAAAAAAATATAAGCTCTGCTTCTTCAGTGTTCAAAAGCAGTATCATCAACCCCAGGTGTTGCTCTGTAATCTCTCTAAAAGCACAGGCTTGATAGTCTGAATAATAAGGCTTCTAATTAATTACAAGCAACCTGTTTGTATCACCTGTCAGTATCTGTTTCTGGTTAATTTTTGCAAACAGCATACCTAGAAATTTTTATGAAAAACAAAACTCACATATTGACTTGACATCTGAAGTCAGGCCTATGATTTAAAAACACAACAATGACTATAAAACTGTTCATGGATTTGCAAGAGTTATTGACATAGAACAAGTCTCTTGCTTGCTTGAAGTTCATTGCAAGATCTGGATGTTCTGTAAGGCAATGGAAATGCTCTGCAATTAATGTCAATTTGCCGTACATATTTAAATGAGATTTACTTTTGTGTGATTTCTCATGGAACTTAACCGCCATATGGGTCCATACAGCTAAGCCTGATAGTTTGTAACTTCAGAAGTGTTTTACGATTCTGTCCTCTGCTAGTGCCTTCATGTAAAACCAGGGGTAAATTACTTAATCTCACTTAATCTTACTGTGCTAACAGTGCCCTGTTTGTAAAACAGAAACTGATTATCTTTTCTGTATTTTGTGGGCTGCTCAAAGAGCAGGGAACATTACGTTTTAGAGCAAGCTGAGGTACAGCACAGGTTGGGAGGCAAAAGGCGTGGAAAGAGTGGAGATAAATAAGACTTCTTGAAAATGCTTATGAAAGTAGACTTCAAAAGGAGCATGCAGCAGCACAGCAACACAGGAAACTGTCTTAAGTGAAGAAATAAGCCTGAGAGAGAAATTATGTTGAAGGAATGATACGTAAGTGTTTGTCTTTCTCACCTGGAATTCTCTGTCAAAACAGGAGGAGGAAGTAATTCTGCATCTCCTGTTGCAGAATTTCCCTATTTTGTTGTTGCAATTTAGGATCTCAAGCATGTCAGTTCAAGCTGTTTGGCTCATCCACTGAACTGCCACACCCTTACAATGAAAAAATGTGAACACAATGTTAAATTCTTGTGAAAAGCCCTGCAGGAGTCTATAACCATTTAGGCATTTTGGTGAAATTTTGGTTTAGATTTTTCTGCTGCTGAAGGTCTAGGTCTATTATTGAAATACAACAGGTATCATAATTTGTAAGGTAAATGGTGACAAACTAGCAAGGAAGGGGGGAGTTCTCTATAGCTCATTACTTCAGTAAGTACAGTTAAATTTCAAGAAAGAAGCAGTCCCCGCATAGGAATTCATTCCTACCCTTTCCATAATTCCCATGGAGGAAGCAATTTTTCACCTTCCATGTTAAAAGCTCAAAACGTTTCATGTGGAAGCATCTCATCAATCTGATTTCTGTTCAGCCAAACAAAATGGATTAAACAATCCATTATATATCATCCCTTTCTTGAGACTTCCCCTCACATCAGGTGTGGGTGCTGAACATGGAGAGATCACAGCACACCTGTTCCAAAGTGACATAATTTCACTCCAGAGCTCATGGCAACCAGTCTCTTGTGAAGGGCAAAGACCTGATGAGTCCAAAGGCTGAATTATGTATCTATTTCCCTGCTAGATGTGAATGATTAATTTCTTACTGCTCAAAGCTGTGGTGCTCCTCCTATCATACTTCTCAGTTTTATCTCAAATTAGAGGTCTAGATAAAGGTTTGTATCCATCAACACCTTAACCTTTGAAGAAAGTGCTTTCATAATCTCACATCATTTATACTTGAGTGTGCTGTACCTACACACTGTAGGATATTACAGTCCTCATAACTTCCATTCTAGTTTCCTTCACAACCTTGGAAGGTACACACAGACACACACATGTAAATGAAAATTCTGTCTATATCTCCTTATAAAGTACTGGCTCCCTCCCACTTCTCGCTTTCCATATCTGCACAAGCTTCCAGGTTCCCAGAATTCAATCTAGGCTTGCAGGAGGAAAAAAAAAATCTAAGAACAGTTGCTGACTGAAAAAGTAGAAAGAAATAAAAAATTCTGGTTGCTATAAACTGTATGGCAAAAAAAAAGGTCCAGCTACCAGGAAGAGACAGGTGTCTTCTGAGTGAAAATGGTAACATATTCTCCCCAGGGAGATCAGCTCCAAAGCTGAGTTCACTCTTTCCTGCTATAAAGCATATTGATGTTAAAAGTTTTCTTCTGCCTGCACGTGTGCTTTTCAAATTAAGTATTGTGAAATCTGTAAACCTTAAAATCCTGCTTCAGATGCCTGCCTTGCCTTCTACTTCCATTCCATATAATCTATCATAGGTAGAGTACAGCATTGATAACCAATCCTGTTTCTCTCAAACAGATGCAAACTGATGTAATTTAACACCTATCAGAGGTGAAGGGAAACTGGAATGAATAACCACTTCAGAAAGTGGAAGGAGTAATTATCAGGGCACAGAGTAGCATGCATTTGTGCACTCTCCCTTGAGATGGTGAAGGGCATATATTTGTAAGGTCAGGGTTTGGAGGTGACATATTTGCATATGTATACTCAGAAGGTGATGCTGAATGCAATCCTACATTCACCGATCTCCAATATCAGTTTTTACAAATTATTTTGAGTGTCTCAGGATTTCACCTGTGGCATTAAGGTTTTGCTAAGAACAACCTCTGTCTTACTGGGGAAACAATAGTGCTGGGCACATCAGGCACCATCCACATTGGATGATATATCCCTTGAAGTTTCAGCTATTACTTCTGCTGCAGATAGCAGTCTTTTATTGCTCTGAATTCCTGTATTCCCTTGGGGTATATGACAGAGAAAATCTGGACATGAGCAGGGCCCGAGGTTTTGCACTCTTCAGGCAATGTTACTTTGTTTACAGCATATTTTCCTTTGTAGTGTAGGCTTTATTTTTATATATATGCATCCAAAGAAAAAATACCACACTCCATACTCCCAAATAAGTGTTGCGTATATAGAATGAGCTTTCAGCAAGACAAATAAGTTAATTCCATACAAATGCATATATGCAGTGTAATAAAGTCCTGGACCTAAACGGCAGGATATGGAGATGTTCAGCTCCAGAACACTTTCAGGTACTTGATGCCTTAAAGTCATTTTTCAGTAAATCTACACTTCTTTCTAAGGTTTTGGGTGTTTCTTTTTCCAGCTAGGAATAATTCAAAAGAGCGTTTAGGTAGATGCAATACTGCTCTGTAGAAATTGGCAGATATTGGGCATGACTGCTCATTAAAGCTATATGCAAGAATTTGAGTAGACCTTTCCCTTGGACTTGATTCATGTGAGTTTCCATTCCCTGAATTTCACTTTGATTTCTAGGTTCAACTATGTGCAGAAACCTGAAAGCCAAACTGTGGGAAGAATGATATTTACATGGTTTCCTGAAAAAATTACGGGGTTTGCATGAGTTCTTTGGGAAAACAAAATTCAAGCTGCATTTTAGACTCTGGTCTAAATTTTAAATGTGCAACAAAATATCAGTCCTAGTAAATTTCATACATATTGCAATGCTATTATGAATATCATGTTGCTTTGTTAGTGGTTAAACACATATCTTGAGTAAACAAAGCTCTTTAAAGCTAAGTCACCTTTTCAACAAGTCTAAATATTGCAGACCACATAATTTTGTGGCACTACTGCAAGATATTCAACTCACTACAAAAAAGAAGTTGAAGTTCTAGAGCATATCCAAAAAAGAGCAAGAGAGCTGGTGAAGAGTCTGGAGCACAAGTCCTTTGAGAAGCAGCTGAGAGAGCTGGGGTTGTTTAGCCTGGAGAAAAGGAGACTGAGGGGAGACCTTATCACTCTCTACAGCTTCAAGTGGGTGGTGGGTAACTTCTCCCAGAAAACAAGCGGTAGAAGAAGAAACAACCTCAAGCTGAAACAGAAGATGTTTAGATTGGGTATTGGGAATTGAACTGGTTGTCAGGCTGTCCAGGGAAGTGGTTGAGTCACCATCCCTGGAAGTATTTAAAAGATGTGTAGATATGCTACTTAGGGTCGTGGTTTAGTGGTGGACTTGGCAGGGTTAAAGTAACATTTGGACTTGGTGGTCTTAGAGCTTTTATCCAACCTAGATGATTCTATGATTCTATTGCGTAATAAACTCCTGTCTCCAGCCATGATTCTCCATGCAACGTTCCCATCCGCTGCAATGGAGTTCCATGATCAGAACACTGACAGAATACATGGAATACATATATAATCCCAAAAGTATTACTTCATCTTAGATGATACAGCTGTCTATTGAACCTTCTGTACCGATAAGAAGAATGTCCCATACTTCCTTTTAAAATAGCCATATGTCCAAAGTTGAACAAGAAATACCCAAAATGACACATTCAGAAATGAGCTCATGTAATGTTAGTGCAACATCTCCAGTTTAAAGTCAGACTAAGAGAAAGGAAGGAAAAAACCCCAAAACTGCACAACAAAAACTCCCAAACACATGGTTATGAAAACATATCTGTCAATTGTTCCATCCATTGTAAGTCATTTAATCATAATTGCAGCCGTTTTTTTCTTAAAAATAAAGCAGTCATGATTCATCTATTCAATATTACAAATCTTGCTGTTTAAATTTAAAAGTTTGTTTTGAGAATTTCATTTACAGAAATTCCAGGTACTACTGTAAGTACTTCTCCAATGATGTTGGTCTTGTAGCAGAGGGAAAAAATATGGTGGAAAACATACAACAGTAGCTAGAAAATGTATGGACAAAATCCTTTTGTGGAGCTTTCAGGTGTGTGTGTTGACACTGCTGGTGAAGCAAAAGATATAAGGGTTTGGATTTGGAGGGATGGTGGTATTATTTATAAAAGGTATGCTAGATTTTTAGTAGATTTATAGGTTTAGTTTCCTGAGTTTTCAAGGGCAATAGGACAAGTAATTTCTCCCTTGATGTCATCTCCTATGGTCAGTTCCTCACTTCTGATGATGCAAAGTGGTCCATCCCTCTCCTTTCCTCCATGAAGAGGTCACTGAAGTTGCTGTAGAGATACATAAAGATGTACTAGAGGAATCTTAGAACCTGTTTCAGACCTTTTCTTATACCTGCTATGTTCAGTCCAGCTTGTGCATTTCCCATCATAGCCCCTTTCAACTGAGCTTTTTCAGTTTTCCTGGCCCTGCTTCCTTGCCTGCCAAGTCCAAAGGTACCCAACCAAATGACT
This sequence comes from Eopsaltria australis, assembly GCA_034509425.1. Lineage (NCBI taxonomy): Eukaryota > Metazoa > Chordata > Aves > Passeriformes > Petroicidae > Eopsaltria > Eopsaltria australis. Next base: position 42,051 of record JAVTVJ010002283.1, on the reverse strand, counting down.
GCTGGGCAGTGAAGACTGAAATCTGTTTCTCCCACTGTTCCTAATAACTTTCATTTCTTATTTGAAATTTCTTCTTCAGCCTCATTTCCTAAAGCCCATCTCCATCTAGTTGATATCTTTTCTATTTCTGCCTTCAGATATTTTCAATGTTTATGTTCCTGCTCCTGTTATACAAAGCCAGACTCTTCTATCCTCCTGTCTGACTTCTCAACATCTGTGACTCTTTTTTTTCCACTCAGTTCCTTTTCTTTTGCAAAGTCTGTATCACTCTCCATCTGTTCATCCAGCTTTCCCTCCAGGCTGGTTTTAATTTCTCCTGATGTGCAGTTCTCTTAAATGGTCTGTGGTCTACCCTTGCTCCTTTTTCCTTTCTGTCCCCAGTCCTGGCCTTTGGCAGAGTTTCCATTTCTTTTGCTGGCTTCTGACTTCAGTCACTTTTAAGACTCATGGCTAGCACAGTATTCTCCACATCTAGCACACATGCACCTTACTTTTCTCCATTCTCTGAGCTTTCTGACATACCAGAATCATAACTTTACTGGGCTTTCTATATGCCCATCTGGACGTGATGTGCCCTGCAGCGCCAAAGTGTTGTGACTGCAAGGCATCCAGCTCAGCCCCATGTGGGAGAATGCCTACTGCTTTTAGAAAGTTCTTGGATACAGTTTGCAATTTCTCCTTCAGACAAGAAAAAAAGTAGTTTAAAAAAATGCTGGAGAATCCAGGGGATGCAGGAGCATAGGCAGGCAAACTAAATGAATTCTGAACAGAGTGAGAGCAGTTATTTGGAACTCCTATCTGTCAAATTAATAATTGAAAGGTAGAGTTCCCACCTTTCCTGAGGTATGTGTCTTTGCCTTCCTGAGCAAAATTCTTTCTCCAGTAATGTAATTTTCCTTCCGATGCAGAATAGGTTAGGTTTTAGATTTCCCCAAAGAAGAAAAATGTAGGAACAGAAAGACTGTCACTGGGTCCTGTTAGAAACATTTTTGCTTTACAGTTTTAAAGCAGTGTCAGACCCCTTTATTGCCGAGCAAACAGTGTAAAAGACAGCACTTTTCTGTAAAGAATACAAGGCTTTAGCGAAATGTGCGTTCTCCCTGGAGGATGTAAGTATTTTCTGATTGGAGCTTTTGGAATACGTTATGTATTGACACAGATTAAGTTTCCCTCCTGTCTGGAACAATGCACGCTTAGGAGAGCTACTGACCTAGCAATTAGCGTGAACACCTCATGGCAAGTGGTGAAGCGGAGCTCCGGGAGCTGCAGGCAGAGCACTCCGTTCAGCTGTGCCATTCTCCTTCTCTCCTCCTACTACTCCTCCTCTCCCGCACTCTTTTGCCTTCCCCTCTGCCTTTAGCTGCTACGCTTTCCCCAGACCTCTTGGCTTTGTTGTGCTGCACGTCTGAGTAGCAGGAGGGGGATTGGCTGAATGCCGGCTCGGGGAGCGCTTCCCCGCTGCTCACGCCAACCCACCCACCCACGCCTGGGTCGAGAAATGCGAGCGGGGCTGCCGGAGGCGGAGGAGCGGGGCTGAAGGCTTGCACTAGCGCTGGAGGTGACAGCAGGCGGCCGAGCGCTTCGCAGCCCGCGCGTGTCCGACCCCAGGTCCCGCACGGACCGACAATGGATTGCTGCCGCTGGACAACCGCTGGCACCCTGCTCCTAGCTTCCCTCATCCTGGTAAATGCCATTTCTTTCTAAAATACGTACCGCCTGTAGCTGATACTGTATCTCTGTGCATGTATGCGAGTGGGCATGTTTTTAATTTCTTAAGATCGCAGTTGGAGAGAGTTTGTTTCGAAAACGTCGTGTAAGCCTTATCCTCTCTAAGGCACTGCAGACTTGGAGCCTTGATATTGTGGGTTGCTGCAGGTAGAACCAAGAAGTTGATGTTGGCATCAGCTTTCTAAACTTGGAGAGCAATGACCTGTGAATGGTGATTTAACTGCTTGGGATTTAGAGAGGAGCTGTTTCTCTGCTCTTTAAATCAAACTATATCACGCTGTAATGTTCCTGGAATTTTCTTCCTTATTAAAAAAAAAAAAAAAAAAAAGAAAAGAAAAATTTGTTTCAGTTTTGAGCAGAGAAAACAGGTACAGCATGTACTGAACTTTTTCCTGAAGCCAGCTTAAATGAGCTTTCACTATTTCTGTACCTCATTACGGAGTCAATTTTATACCAACCTTTGAAAGATACATTCTGTGATATCTGTTGTACTTCAGGGCAGTAAACTTGATTACTACTATATTATTTTCTTGCGTACTTCCCCTGTTTATCCTGATAGGATGCTTACAGCTGAGAGATGTACCTATGCTGTTTGATTGACATTATATGTTCCATTTTGACTCATACTTAATTTTATGAGCAGTATGTTGACAATCAGAAAATCTCCATAAAGAATATTAATATACATACACTTTTGATACCAGAGTCATCTTGGCATACATATGTTGCCCTTTTCTGAGAACTTGATTGAAGGTAATAGTTCAAATAGCAAAACATCATTAAGAAATACATTAATTTTATAGCAGCTTCCATCTTCTTATTTATGTGCCAGCCAACCTATAGGAATCATTGTAAACTAATCTTAACACATTTTTAGTAGCCACATGGAGACCTAAACATTGGATAACCGTATTCAAAATGCTTATTTTAAATGCTTGTATTATTAAAAAAAAATGAACAGCTTTTTGGCATTAGAGTCATTAAATACTGTTTGAGCACTAGAAATAAGGGTGCTATCTGGACCAATCTAAAAGTCTTACTTTGTTTGAAGGTCTGTTTTCCATTTACAATACTGAATTCACACAAAACAGCATAAAGTCAGCATAGATTCTCTTTCATTTATGAAAATGAGATGTTTATAACTTGATGACTGTAATAAGTCAATAATGACTGAGACAATTCTACTGCAGGACTAATTTAAGGAAGATCAACAGGAGATATGACTCAACAAGAGTGTGTAAAGACTGCAGGATTTGGCCTCATGTTAAGCTCATACTCATAATATTTGTACATCACTCTGCTGCTTGTGAATTAAGTTCTCAGTCCCTGATTCATGAAAATAAATAGTGCATTCTGCTGCCAACTATTATGCATTATATTCCACACTATACTAGTTTTTATTTGTATGACTTACCCTGCCTCAAGAGATTTCCCTCCACCTCCCACCAAATCTCTTTGTGCCTTAAGAATAGTGATGTGAAGCAAGCTTAACTTTCTTTTTTGAATCAGACCATTCTTTTGCTCCTTCCATAGTCAGGAAAATCTCTCACTTGCTTTCAGCAGGAGATTGGGTAAACATTCCAGTATTTGACTTAGCTTGGCTAGAGATAGGGATAAGTTGTAGGATGCCTTGGTATACTCGATCCTACTGTAGTTTATTGCAGCATGAGTTCACCAAAGACATGGTAGAAATCTCATACGCATTTTCTGAGAAAAAACAAGAAGTCATTATATCAGGCTGTAACCTGGCTGCTAGCATCCTAGATGTTAGCCTTTAGCCAAGTAGATAGAATGAGTTTGAAATCTATGACAGTCAACACTTGGATTTATGTGTTTCACCTTGCATCTCTTCTAAAGGCCCTAATTTTCCCACAATAACCAACACCAGCAGCTTCTTGTCATGTGGCACTCTAGTAACATCAGCAAAAGTTCACAGTTGTAAGCACTAAGGTTATTCAATAAATGCTTACAGGATTAGTCTTAGAATAATTTATCACACATTTCTAAATTTTCAGTAAGGCACAGTAGAACAAAGTAGCATCTAGAGCCTTTGTCCAGCATCCTCACCCCAGGCAGGAGGTGGCACAGCCCAGGCACGTGTACAGCCTATGCACATGTGGTGCAAAGGCAATCGAGCCTTAGCAGCCTCACAGGCCGTGACAAGTCCACAACAGCAATAACCCCTCCTCTTTCTCTTGCTAGCAGCTGCCTGGAGTGGTGCAGTAGCAAGTGCAGTTCACTACTCCACTGGGGTTCTTAACCTTCTTCAGAAGAAGTTGTATTCATTTTTGGTTGAGTGGTGCTTGATTAAGATCACTGAGGGTCCCTAGTGTATTTTGTTAACTGTCCTAAAACTTGCTCCATGCTCAGGGATGCAGTTTCTCTAGTATTTATATGGACTAAGTATTTTCATGGCTGCGCTTGAGAATCTGAGCCATAACACTAAGATGCTTGCCTTGAAAAAGTAGTATGAAAAGACAGTTTCTCTTTCCAGAGAAATACCAGATATTTGTAGAACTTTGCTTTTTGGTCCATGAACTTTTGCATGCTAAGGAAATACTACTTTTAAGAGCAACAAAAGAAAGCAAGCGTTTTGTTCCAGAGATTTTTCTTTCTGTTAGTTTAAAAATAAAAGCCTAGCACAAGCAAATCACAGTTCTCTAACTCATAGGAATGTGGCCAAAACCATAACCAGCCATGAGCTCAGCTGAACTAGAACTCAAATCACGTCATGTCAGAAGGACATTTAAACACATTTGCATTTGTTATTCGCATCTTTTCAGCAGCTTTTTTTAGCTCTCTTTGTTGCTGTTGTGATACTTACAGAAGTAACACTAGGGACTGTAATAAAGTACATGTGTTTTTCTGCAAGATTTCTTTCTTTTGCTGTGCTAATTTGTACATGGAAAATAGTCAGATACAATAGTCCATTCCTTCCAGGCTCTTTGGCATTACACTCCCCTATTATCTAACTGGGTCTGTCTTGGATGACCACAAGAGCAATTAGCCAGTGAAATGAATATGTTTCTTGTTTACATCTGAATGTACAAAGCTTGACGGTTTTCCTTTTCATGTGTAGATAGGTCTACCTACTGTTGTATGTCTGCTCATCTGTCTCTACAATTGTAGGTATATTAAGGGGTTTTTTTTCCAGTATGAGGTCCAAAGAACACAAATATATTTTCATGCAGGATCACGTACAGACTAGCATTTGCTCACATTGTTTGGGTGAGGATGAACTGAAATGCAGAGTTCAGCTATACAAAGCTGAGATTTATTCATGTTGCAAAATGAAAATATCTCACCATTGTGTTTTGTGACCCATGCTGCTGTACTTCAGATATGTCATGCCTATAAAACGCAACCATTTCTTATAGGAAGGACTAGATGCTACTAAGTATGTATGATCATAATTTCTTCCTATATTACTTTAGAATTCTGCATTGCGACATATTTTACTGACCGCTTCCTTCAGATTCTTGAAGTATAAAATTTATTCCTTTTTCTACCAAGTGCAGAGGCTTGCATGAGCTTAACTAAGGCTGTGTGATGAAAGTTATTTTTGTTCTGGATTTTAGTGAATGGAAGTCAGCACTTAATGTAGGCTATGAAGCTACTGGCCTGCTTCACTAAAGTTCAACACGTTCTTTAAATGACTTTGCTAGATTCATAGAGCTGCCAAAAATAATAAAAGAAGGTATAACATGGAACACTGTGGAGAGTCTGAAGATTGGAATGTGGTCACCTGTAGTCATGGATCTGTCAGCTGGACAACCTTCAATGCTCAGAAGGTTCATGAGTCAATGTAAAGTCTGAGAGGGCCACATGACCAGAAAAATAATTCTTTAGAAGAGGACTACCAATCTCTGCATGACTAAATTTTCACAGAAGCAAATAAAACCTTAATCCCTTATAACTGTGTCATTATCCATCCAAATAAAACCTCATGGTTTCTACTGTATTGTCAAATCTGCAAGAAGCAATGTTGCTTCTATTGATTTTTTGTAGTTATTTTCTTAACTTTGTAAGAAAACTCAGAATTGTATGGGAAACAATTAGATGGGGGGAAAATGGGAAATTGCAGTCTGAAGAAGGAAAAAAGAATGTCATGATCATCCTTATGGAAACAATTAAAAAGCTAAAGGTAGTGAAAAAAAAAAGTGAAAACATACCAAGTACCAGGTGCTATAATATCATGATGGGGAGCAGGGGAAAGAAAAAGAAATTATTTGTCTCAGCTCAAGGCAAAGACAGTTCTAAAGTAAGTCTTCTCATCTGGTAGGTAACAACTAATCCAAAAATTGTCATGCAGTGTTTATTTCATCAGAATATCATACTTGGGTATGAACCACAACTTCTTCCTAATTCTTGCACAGGAATGGCTAGTTTTTGCTATTGGCGTCTCCATCTTTTTGCATCACCTTATGGACAGCAGGCTTGTCTTTACAAGTGGCTGACCAGTTTTGCGTACTTAAGGTGTTACAACACGTTCTAATTCTTAGACGTATGTTTAGGCAAAATGGGGGAAGTAAGCAAGGGATATACATTTCATGGAGTTAGTGTTGAACACAGACCAATAAAAGTCAAAGCATAGTAAAATCTGATCACTTAGATGTCCTTCTATCAATGTAAATCATTTCATCATAAGTCTGAGATTTTCTATTATCCACCTTTTAAGTTCCCTGTTTAGCATTTCATTCCATGTATGACCATCTTTTTTTCTTTTTGTCTGTAATAACTGAACTTTTCCAAACTTCTTATAAAAGTAGCTAAAGTTGGGTCAAATTGGAAAGGGAGGGAAAGCAGTGTGTGTATTTGTGAGATTTAATTTTCTTACAAAGTCAGAATATGTAGAAGTCTTAGGAGTTTTGCCACCTGTGGATTTTTTGCTCATGCTTATAGGGGCAGTCCTTCTAGCGGTGCAGAGAAGTAGGTGGTATGTTCATTGATTCTACTGTACATTAATTTTCACATTGTTTCCACTTTAGTCTTCACTGCCTTTATGGAATCTCTTCCAAAGCTTCAACCTTTAAAATTTCCGCTTTTCAGGGATTTCTCATAGAGGAAGTTCAGCAGAGGGGGTGTCAGGGTAGAGGGAAGGGTTGTGTGATAATGTAAGACATCCTGAAATAAATTCCAAGAGTGCTCAAGAAATGAGACAGGAAATTATATGCAACTTATAATAAATTCAAACTGTCGCATAAAATAAATATATTCATTTTGTTTCCATATGAATATGCTGTGTGGGTGTTGAATTTCCCCTTCTAGCTTTGTTGGATATAATCTCAGTCCCTGTTTGAAGTTTGCTAGTGTGTTGTTCACATTCTGCGCTGTATCAACAGAGCCAGATATGAAAGGAAATAAAGGAAGTAATAAGGTCTCCTACTGTTTTGATGCTGGCATCAGATGGGTGAATTATTTATTTGTTTACTTGCTTATTGGTTTATTGAAATCCTGTATTTCTTTCAGTCTGAATTGTAAAAAGCATGAGTTGCTCAGGGCAAACAAAATGGCCCTTAACAAGCCCAAGGCTGCCTTCTTTTATTGTAAATGATTTTTGGATATGACATTTTCATACTTCCTGTAACTTTTTTAAAGACAGAGGATTTTCAAATTCCTTTGGTATGTCCAATATGTCCCTTAAAAGTCCAGCAATGTTTCAAAAATGAAAGATCTGAATTAGCTGAAGGGAAGAGGGAAGTATTGTAACAGAAATATGTGAAATTAAAAACTTGAGTTGCTGTAGCTTTAATTGTAAAATTCTGCCACTCCAAACTTTAGCAGCCTTGTCATTCTCCAATGGGCTTATCCACCCATCGGTGCTGGTGAGCACCAGGTCAAGAGGGAGTGTCTTATCACCTTACTAGAGCTGAAGACTGACACAGAGAGAAATGCATATCCTTTCTGTGTAGCAAACTGGTTCAAAATATGTGTGTGTCATTTCTGTTATTTGGGTAGAGCAAGGGAAAAAAATATTTTCATCACACGGGCGTAGAGCGCAGCATGAGAGGAGTAGCAGCAGCTTATGTCCTGACAGTGTTTAGCCACTTCCATCTTGGCAGTTCAATGTAAATTCACAGGGAAAAAAAAAAATCTGGTCCTTCTTTCCTGCCCTCCTTCCTGCTTTCCTGCCTGTCTGGCTGTCTTCCTGCCTGTCTTCCTCCCTGTCTTCCTGCCTGCCTTCCTGCCTCCATGCCTGCCTTCCTGCCTCCATGCCTCCCTCCCTCCCTATTTTTTACATAAATATTTCCCTTTTGATTTTCATGCCTCCACCAAGGCTTAATGTTTCAACTCTTTTTATGGCCCCTTGTTGTTAAAATAAGCACATACATGTCTCCATGAGGTAACTGAGGGAGATGGCAAACCATCAGAAGAACAGGAGTCTTCATTTGTTTTGAATAAAGCTTGTGTTTGTAGATGTTGTCTGAAATTGCACAAGTCTTTAGGAAGTTCTTTTCCCTTGTCTGAAATGCTTCATGACCAGAGTGTCATCTGCCTGTTGCAGCCTATGGTCACCTTGCCTTAGTGACATGATCTACTCCAGAGGAGGCTGAGCTGTCCGAGGTATGAGGAATCCATTAAAATCTATGGTGATGCAACAATGTCTTCCAGCTCAGACTTTCAGAACCGGGGTTTCTAAACCCAGATGACAAAGTGTTTTGTGAGGGGACGCACTGTGGAACGTTGTGATCTCTACAGAGGGTTGAGCTAGGAGGGTGAATATATGAAGATTAAGGTCAGTTTACTGAAAAGGAAAATGGCAATATAAATTTCTCCAATATAAATGTATTCGTCCTTGGGAGACGTAGTAGAGCTTTCAGTGTCAGGCATAAATTGGCCATTTTTTCGGAAAGCTGATAAGCACAGCACAGCCAGCCCATAGTTTCATTTCTCACCACTTAGGAAACACTTGGCATGCAATAGACCTCATGACAGGTTACAATTTTACTTTCTTCTCATCTCCTTTCTCTGTGCCTTGTGTGCTTTTACCCTGCCCACAGTTTTTGCTACATGGAAGACAAACCCGAAGTCCTAGAGTGCAAGATGCACTTTTGAACCCTTACTTTTGGGTGGGTTCCGAATTCTGAAAAGTGATTTCACCTATCCTGCATCTGAACCAGTCCTAGCCTTAAAACCCTTCTGAGTCAATAAGGCGACAAGTCTGAGGCTGTGCCAGGTTGGAGTTGCTCTGTATTGGATCACCCATGCCTGGTGTTTACACCAGCACAGCAAGATTTAAATGCAACAAAATGTTGTAACTTCAGTCTGTGAGAGCAAGAAAGAAAACTCTTGCATTTACATTGCTCTTCTGGTGTGTTTTTTCATACGGGTAAGAGGGGTGAGAGATAGGACTGATCTGAAGTTTATTAGGCACTGTTATAAAAAGTTACACAGAACTCAGTGTGCACGACGTTGAAGTGATATGGTGTCAGCTCCATCCTCTGCCAGCAACCCCCTTCTCCGCCCCTCCAGCTGGCTGCTGCCCTTCTATGAGAAGAAATGAGCTCACATTTGGCACATTTCTCCTGGGATACAACTTCCAGTCCAGGTTTAGGAATGGCTGTTTAGCTCTTAATATCCTGAGATGGCTGTTAATTGATTCATCCCTGTGTTGTTGCACACCGGAGGCTGTGTCTTCCTGTATACACAGTGCAGCTGTATGGTTTGCTTCAGGACATTAGGAATCCCTTGGGACTACGAGGACAGCACTGGCAATGATCTTACCCTTCTGAGATGAATTGATGTGTGGAGATATTGAAGTAACAGAGTGCAACTGTGTACAACACTGAGACTATAAGACAGAGTGTTTTCAGGAGTTCAGTGTGACACTTTGTCCTATTACTTGTGCAATAGTACAAGTCATGGTTAGGAAGGGAGGTGAGGTTATTGCCCTCACAATAAACCTTTGTCTTCCTGTGAAAAAGGAGAGCATACTATAATTTATCTTTTTCTGTCCCCTTAGTAATAAGCCTGTCTTGCATGACTGTGCTGTTAAGAATAAGAGAAGACAAAAAGAAACACAGCACTGAAAAGGACTAACACAGCAAATTTTTACTAATATCCCTGAACTAAGCTAGCTCTGTGTGTATCAGGTGTTTTCCTTCAGGGTAAAGAAAAATCCACCTATTGGTCTTTCCCTTTGTTCACAGGAGCAGAATAAGCACTGGGAAACTGCAAGAATATCTTGGTGAGATTTCATCATCCATCCTCATCAAGATGTCTTCCCCTGTTTCTTTTAAGTAATGGGTGATTTGGGGCAAGAAAAAAAACATAAATTGGAAACTATCCAGAAAGAAATTCGGATTTTTTTTGTTTATTACTTTTTAAGAGACTGAAATAATAAATCCTTGCCCATTTATCTGCACTAGCGAAATCTGAGCATAAATACCCAAAGTTCAGAGTATATGCTCACATGCCTGTGCTCCTGTGCCAGTGCCTTCCTTGGGGTTTGGAGATACTCAGATCAAGGGTTCCCTGTGCCAGGGGTTTTCCATAGGAAATACTCTCTTGATCCCCTCAGAGGCCTTTTGCTTTGACTTGCAAGTGAAAAGGAGGCAAAAATTCCTAAGTTAATTTCCAAGACTGTGAAGCCTGGGGCAGGTGGGATTGTACTGTTCAGCTCACAGTTGCATCCCCAGTAGAAAGGAGCTGCTGGCCTCCAGGGAACTGGGGAGACACTGTTCGAAGACACTTTCACCTCAGGATGTCTGATGCTTATTGCAGCTACTTTTCTTTCCAGGTTGTTTGCCAGGGAAAACAGTGTTGTAGGAGCATTTTGAACAGTTCTGTAGGCATCCTTTTGATCTGGCCATATGCACCAGCACGCAGTTATTCACAGCAGCCATGGCACTTGTGGTCCCTCAGCGTCTCAGGCGCAATAAACAACTCAGGCAGATTGGGCACAAGGGCATTTTCTCTTTTCATCTTTTAACTTCTTTGAGAGCAGAACTTTCATTACTTTGGTAAGCATGTCAGGTAGGCGGGATTTTCTGGTTTGTGTGGTCCTTCTGGAGTCTGGCTGAGTGACAGGTCTGGTGGTAGAAGTTTTTTTTCTGCTTTCACATGGGATGCAGACAAGACAATGGGAAGACAAGCTATTTACTATACCAGCTAGACAGTGCTCATCCATCTTGACCTTGAATCTGACCTTTAGGAAAAGAAAATGTGTTGAAGTCGTTGGTTGCCAACGCTGACTTGGGGACCTGTGGTTTCATGAGCAGCATGAAACGGAAGGATACCTGCTTGGAACTGAAGAACAGCTACTGTCACGGAAAACTGTAGTGTTTCCAGGGAATCGTGCTCCTCATAAGGATGAGGCTTACTTTTGGAAACCCTTTCTTCAGTATGATGCACTTATTCTGGAAGGGTAGATGCACTTTGGTTATACAGTACCATTTAAAATTATGTGCAACTCTTTGCCTAGATAGAGTAAACATTTTGTTCACTGCAAATTGGATATGTCAGAATATTTTACTTACGATGTTTTCAAGATATTCACTTTGAAAAGTTTCTACAGTTAGTCAGAAATGTCTTGCATGTTAACATTTTTTTTGATGGTAATTACCAATATTAGTTCAACTGGCTATGAATTTGTTCTGCCTTGCCTTTTTTCAAAAGCCAGAGATTTCCAAACTCTTTTCCCATGTGGGCTTTAATCCAGCTGTTAACTTGGATGGAACACAATAAAGATACATAAAATTGTGCAAATGAAATCTTATAAACCATATATTTACATTGGTTGAAGCTTTTAAATACGTGGCTTTTATAAAGAGTTGAGGTCACTGGCCTTGTCTCCTGCTGTTACACACCCTGGAAAGTGTTGAGAGCAGTTTCTTCTTGGTTCACTACAGACAGCATTTCAGTACTGTGTAAAAGATATTTAATCTCAATGACAAAGTAACATCAAAGGATGTTCAAGGACTACTCAAAGAGGAATGTGTGGCTTGGCAAGGATTCATATAAGGGTACATTTAAAATTATCTGAAAGGGCTGGGCAGAAAGACCATTATGTAGGAAAAAATACTGGTTTTCTGTCCCTAACATAATTTTTACAGTAGCTAAAGAAAAGTTTAGGCAGTGGCCTCAGAGGAGCCTTGCATATTGTCACTGACACTTCATCATACCCTGAAACAGTGGGGATATGATAAGAACCAGATGATATAAATTTCTTAACCAAACTTAGTGGTTCATATTGTCTGGGAAATAACTGGCCTAAATTCTGTATCAATGCTGTAGTCCAACAAGAGTTGAACTGCGTTTTTCACTATCTGTGTTGCTGTTTAATCTAGGGAACACCCTGGGTGCTTGAAAAAAGGACTTCAGCAGCATTTTACTGAATGAGGAGGAAGACCGGGTACCTCAGAACCAGAGGAGAAATTAAACAATATGATCTGCATTTATACACACACTTTTCTGTGTGACACTGACAATCGTTGGATTCTGTAAGGATATCACTGTTCCAAACAAAATTTTAAATTCAATTCCAATATGCGACTAAGATTTATTTTCTAAAGGTTGAACTCCTTTTATAGACTTCAGGACATGAATAATGGTCTTGCTGCTCTTTATTTTTCTCCCTCTATGCACCCACTCATATGTGCATATGTGCTTTTAACAGAAACCTGGTTCTTATCAGGGATGAAGCTCCGAGATGTCCCTGTAGCTGTTAAGATTTAAGGATGTGTGACACTTGTATTCCAGGTAGTCTAAATGACTTCTGTGTACTGTAACTGCTAAGGGTAGGAAAATACCACCGAATATAACATTAATGCCTGACAACCCTTTAGTAAATTCAGAAATTACTATTAAACACTGAATCTGGATTTTTTGAAGAATCATATTGGATACCTAGCTCTATTAGTCTTACTTGATTATGTCAGATTACTTCTGTTTGTATTATGAAAAGTCCTTTAACTTGTAGTTCAAAGCCTTTTTTTTTTACTTCTGTAAGCATTTTCACCTTAGTACCCTGTCTACTGACAGTGATTTCATTTTTGACACATGATCCTTTTTGCTTTCTGATCCAACAGCACAAGGTGTTCTTCCTGTTTCTCATTAGATATATCTTTGGGAGTCCTCATGCCCATTCCCACTGGTGCTGAGGTATCTGGTGATAGATGCAGGATCACCATCAGATTAAGATGTGTATATTAAGATAGTAAGGGATTAAGGAAGATCTGATTTTTATTAGTGCTAGCAGATTTATTTATTTATTTATATAGGTCATCAATAAGCAAATTTCTTAAAGGCAGCTTTTCTGACTTGATTCTTTTGAAGTCAGGACATCCTGAGTTCTGTCTGGACAAAGCAATGGCTATTTCCAGGGCAGTTCAGGCTGACATCCACCTAGAATGGACAGAAGGGACAAAGAAGTCTGGTACCAACAACAGGGCATAATGAGCCTTGATGACTGCATTTTGCTTCTTTGACATACACTGGCATTTTGAGAACCACCAATCTAGAATACCTCTGACAGAGGTAAAAGACTTTTTCTATGATGGAACTGTTACTTAAAGAAAAATTTAAGTGATGCCAGCTTTATTCTTTTCAGCTTTAAGGGCATATACTCTGCTCTACTTTTTTTTTTCCCCTCATTTTTTGTTCCTTCTCTTTACCCTTTATGAAAGGAACTTCAGGGCTTTGAAAAAGTACTGTAGGAGCTCTTGCACTGCAAGACTCCTGACTGCTACTTTGATGTAAGATCTTATGTTTGGTTCATTTTGTCAAAAGTGGGTAGAAATTATTAACTACCAGTATAAGCTACTTTTGAAAAATCTATGCTAGACAAGGAATTCTTAGCTAGTAATTGTATATATATCCTTTGAAGCTGGAATAAATCCATAATGGACAGTTGTCTTCTGATTTGAAATTACTTTTTGGGTATTGCTAGAATTTCAGGCTCCATCTTAACCATGCAGCTCACAGGAAGGAAAACATTCCACTTTCTTTAACATTAAACATGGATGGTGTTGAAATGAATTATGTTTATTCCACTTGTTAAAAGAAAACTTGGAGCTTGTTCCAGGTTGAGATCACATGTTTTTTGGGAATATATAGGTCTTAAAACAAATTTTGGAATGCAAGTAATAGGCTCACATGTCTCTTCTGGGTGGGATTACAATTTATGTCAGAAAAACTTGGACCTACAGAAAGTCTAGTTGTGCTGATGCTTGTTATTTCTGGTGGGGTGAGACTTCTGTGTTCACGTGAGTTTACCTTGCAACCCTTTTAAATTATGTCTTTGGGCTTTCGACCAGGGATGAATGATCAGGACATGCACCCATCTGCAGTTTGAAGATATTTGTTTTCCTATAAGCTGGAAGCACAGACATGTGTTTTAATTTTAAGGGAATAAAATTGCAAATATTCATTTTAATTTTATAAAAATTACTCTTCAAAAAGCAGTCTGGTGAAATAATCTTACTAAATTGTCCTGTCTTCTCCTATCTCAAATGTATATCTGGAGACTGGGTCACATGTAGCCATAATCAGAATCTGATCGCTAATTAAACTTTAATTTTTAAATTTATCCTTGCAATTGTTGTGTTAAAATGATATTTTTTTGTATTTTAGTAAAGGTAGGATGAATGTGTCACATAATAGTTTCACACTCATTAGACAGGCCCCTTATTTTATCTCACAGACTAAATTAACTTTCTTTTTTACTCATGAATAACAATATTCAAGGCTGGTGTATTTCACCATATTTCATTACTAAACTACTCAGCTTCACTGAAAGTAAAATTATTTCAATGTCGGGTTATCTCTGTGACTCAAATGATCTCTTAGTGTTGCCATCAACCAGGAGGTCCTGGTTGATGGCACAGCATCGCCAGCCTGGCAAGGGAGGGGATTGTCCTGCTCTGCTCTGAGCTGGGGTAGCCTCACCTCGAGTGCTGAGGTCAGTTTTGGGTGCCACAATATGAGAAAGACATTAAACTATTGGAGATGGTGAAGGGACTTGAAGAGAAGCCATATGAGGAGTGGCTGAGGTCACTTGGTCTGTTGAGCCTGGAAGACACTGAGAGGAGACCTCATTGCAGTCTACAGGTTCCTCTTGAGGGGAAGAGGAGGGGCAGGCACTGATCTTCTCTTTGGTGACCAGTGGCAGGACCAAAGGGAATAGCAGGAAGCTGTGTCAGGAGGAGGTTTGGATTGGATATCAAGATGTTTTCACTGAGAGGGTAGTTGAACACTGTAACAGGCTTCCTAGGAAAGTGGTCACTGCACCAGCCCGACAGAGTTCAGGAAGTGTTTAAACAATGCTCTCAGGCACATGGTGTGATGCTTGGGGTGTCCTATGCAGAGCCAAGAGTTGGAGTTGATTCTGATGGGTACCTTCCAACTCAGTATATTCTATGACATTATGAAACCTAAAGCTGATTGCCCTAGCATGGGCCAGCAGTGATGCTTGCTGGTGTTTCTTTGTTTAAGGTGTACCTTTGAAGTCTCCCTCATATCATTGTTTTGCCTTCTCATTAATTTTAAGTGCAGTTAGAACTGCTTTCACCAGGTGCTGGCCCACAGCACAAATCAATCTTTGAAGGACAATACTGCCTATCTCCACCAGATACAGGCATTTTTGGTGCACCTTTGCAAGGTTAGTCAGTTTTTCCAGCAAAACCACATTGCCCACTAGGGACAATATCTATCCATATGGTTAAAAAATTCGTGTCCTTACGAATCTATATTTCTGAGGTGCATTTGCATGAATGAAAATGAAATGGTGCGTACAGGTATGACTGCTTTATTTGAGGCTACTGCATTTTAATTACTTGATCCTCAAAGAGCTGAGCATTTCTGAGTCCTTCTCTATGAAGTTGTGCTGCTTCTCTATGAAGTTGCTTAAGCACAGCCACTGGCATTAACAATAGCACTGTCTGGGTCCACGCCTGGCATTGGTGAGTCCTGCTCTTCAGGGAATGAGCATTTTCCTTTTTGCGCTAGCAAGCAGTAGGGATGAAACAGGTAGGGCAAATTTGTCCAGCAAGTTTCATAGACATGTAGACAGAGAAGCAATGATACTTCCAATTCCTTATGGTAAGTGCATGAAAGTGATTATATTGAATGCCTTTATAGCACATTGATTCACTATGTTGTGTTTCAGTTTTGGAAGGCACCTTTCAATATGCCTTTTCATAGCTACTGACACAGCAACAAGACTTCAGAGCACAATGTCTAATGTCCATAATACTCCATTTTTTAATCAGAAAAAATCTTTCGTCTCTCTGTTGTTCAAAGAGCTCTGTTAGAGCAGTCTTCACTAGCCTCAAATTGAGACAAAGTAGGATATTCAAAAGATGAAAGTGAATTCATACGCCATTCACTACTAAGGAACTGGTTGTCAACCAGTAGGCATGCCAGAAAGGAACAGATTTATTCAATTCGTTCAGTGCTTTCAATAACCAGGATGATATCCAGTAAAAACAAAGGTTAAACTATCAGCAGTATTTTTGATGCTTAAATATTTTTTCCTGATTTTTTTTTCCATCTCCCTCTCCCCAGAGCTCCAGAACAGCTCGCTCAGAGGAAGATCGAGACTCACTGTGGGACGCCTGGGGCTCATGGAGCGAATGTTCGCGCACTTGTGGAGGAGGGGCTTCATACTCTCTGAGACGCTGCCTGAGCAGCAAGTAAGTGGCTGAATGTTTTTTACTTTATTGATGGAAAAGTTCAACCTACTCATATGTGTCAGACCATAAGAAGTAACCAGTGGAGGTCTTGACCCACACTGAAATTTCTGTCTGACTGTCAAAAAATTATGGTTAGTGGTGTTTTTTAATTTTGGCAAGCAGCCAACATGCTTAATAAGGCAACACCCTTTAAAATATAGCAAGAACCCATGGAGATAAAAAAGTGGTCTGGACAGCTTGCAGGGCTGCTAGCTCCTGAAGTTGAAACTTCCCTCCACTTTCACCATTTAAGCAGTAAGAGCTGTCATGCACTTGTACCAGAATACAGATAATTCACTATGTTTAGTACCTCACAGTCTCAGCCACACTGACTGTGAAAGCATCACATTAATCAAATGTGGTATTCTGAGCTATATAAGAAAGAGTAACAATTCTACAGAGGAGATCTTAGAAATTAAATTTCGGGTTGGAAGCTTCAATACCACGAAGGCCCCTCCCAAAAAACAGAAATAAAGTGGTCTGGTACAAAGGTGAATTCTGGGTACCCAGTCAGGCATCTGAAATTTTATCCCTACCCAATTACTAGCTTGCAATGAAAAATGAACAGCTCACTTCACATCTTTTCCACTCTATACTTTATGTAAGTTTTACCTGCAAAATATTTCTAGCAAATATTTATTCTACCTACTTTAGGAAAAAATTTACCTGCAGTAAACGTGGTATATATGATAAATATTAACAGATTTCTGATAAAGGATATGAAGGGAAACTCCAGACCCAAACTTTATGGCTTATTTCCGTCTCTGATACCTTATATATTGTAGGATAAAAAATCCAATACAATTTTCCATCCTGCATACTTTCTTTCATATTTTTATTCATGTGCTTATAAAACTGATGTTAATATAACAAACAGTGGCCATACAGTCCAAATAATTTCCTCTGTCTGACATTTTAATATGTGATGTTGTTTAGTGAGGACCGGAAACAGCATAAGGCATTGAACCATAACATCAGACTAGGATATTGTGTATTTTAGCTTTATCTGCGAACAGCCTCATAGTAGCCCCATTTATTGACCTGACTGTGTGCAGAAGTCTGCTGCAAGAAAAGATACGCAAAGGCATCTGCTGAAATAAATGGAAAACCAGTACATTGCTATTACATTCCCATGGATAAAAAAAGAAAAATTTTGGTTTTAAATGTGGGGCCAGATTCTAATACCTTGTAAGCTTCATGGCCAGTTGTGATTCTGCATTCACCTCAAAATCTGAAATTACAGAGACAGGAACTTAATTTTAGTCACAGTATATAGTTTTTCATAGTTAGAAAAATAAATGACCTTCAATAAGTTGTTTTAATGTAAACAAGAGCCCAGGCATATCAAGAGATCTGGGTAATCTGAGCAATAGGGGCTTTTTCTGCTCCCTCATGAGAACTGTCTCCATAGGTTCTAGAGGGTAGATCTTGAAGTTCCAAACAGTAGTATCAGTAGTCATTGTGGTCTTCTGGCCATTGTGTGTTTCTGCTGGACTCTCTTTGATTCTTGTGCTATTCAGGCTGACCCTGAAGCTGCACCAGTGAAACAGGGAATAACCTCATAAATCACATGGAATTGGATTTTGTACACTACCTTACTACTGTCCCTTCAGGATACAAGCAATGCTTCCTGCCTGAAGAAACCAACCACAAACTATGACCCTTTCAGACACGGAAACCTCCAATTTCCAGGATAGGAAGTGGGGAGTTAATTATGTCTGTGGCTTTTGGTAGCCAGCAGCAATAAATCATAAATAGTAACATTTGTCCTGGAATTAGCATTCTATCAAATGTGTGATAGTTTTTCATTTTTCCTGGTCTATGTGCAATTGTTAATTAAGTAAAGAGTTTAAATGATTAATTTTTCTGCTAAGCAAGCATTTTAAACTGCTAAGTCAGAGAAGGAGCAGGGGAAAGAAACGCACTGAATGTTTCCAAATAAGCCTGTTCACATGAGTACTTCAAAGCTGGCAAGGCATGGCCAAAATGTCTGTCTCTGAGGGACAATTTCTTGGTCAGTACAGTTTATCTCATGTATGTGTTTTGTGTACTTTCACTGCAGCACGACGGAAGATACTAGATTCTTCTGGCAAATGAAAACCAGGAACACATTTAGGTGCTTTGGAACAAATTAATCCTAAATATTTCTCATCCTGGAAGGATTGTTCATAATACCTTGTATCTTTTAGTTCTGTATGAGGTGACTTTCAGAGCATCACACGAATAGAGAGAGCCTAGTGCATCTGCTTTGAAGAAATGCAAAGACTAATTGCCCATTCCTAAACGCCATTAATATATATAGCTAAATAAAGGAAACCAGCTTTCTTTCCAGCTTTTATTTGCCAAAGTTATGTTAGTGCTTGTGTTGTTTGTTTTGGGAGCATGTTTTGTGTTAGGCCGTCACAGCTGTGATGAAAGAATGGAAAGTGTTAGTGAAAAATTCTGTATTCTTGTGTTTTAAATAGCAAAAATTTCAGGGTAGCGGCTGTTTAACAATACATTTCATTAGAACAACTGGTTCTGATTATGCTAAGGACATTATGATAGTGATATAAATACATATGCCAGTCACACAAGTAGACAGACTGCCCAAGTCAATTGTATGTCCTGGTGTCCCATGCTGACAGCAAGCACTGGGTCACTCCAAGGGCAGAATAAACCCCAGGAAAATAAAATTTTATTAATTAGAGTTCTAAAACTCAAAGGATGACTCTTTTCATGCTCTTTATTCGCATTAACGCCTTGTAACTTCTGATACTGTTGTTATTTATATAAAAGGACAGAACCCCTTTAAATGTTATGGGGTTTTGCCCCAACCCACCTGAAAGTGAACCTCTCAGACTAACTATATATTAGTATATATAATATTAGGTGGAAGAGTAAGTATTTTTATCATTTTAGAGTGTTTTGTCCTTCAGTTTTCCTACCTTTTTTTTTTTTTTAATGAACTGCCTTGCAGCATTAGTTATGGAAACCCACATAGAGGAGAACCACAGACCACTCCTATTTTTCTTGAGGGCCAAAATACCAACAGCTGAGCTTCTACAGGGAACCAAGTTTTATTAGCAATTGGCTGTTTTGGACACAGAGATTATGGAAATACAGGTAAAGAGGCACTGCAATATGGACTTTGCCCTCTTGCTCAGAATCCAACTTTTCTTTGTTGCAGTCTGTTGAGCAGCACTGCTGGCATTTTTCATCTAATATAGAGATTGATAATAACTCAAATACCTTCTACCCAGGTTTTAATAAGTGTCCATATTGTTTCAAGCAAATTCAGAGTAATAATAAATATCTGAATTAGATATCTGAAATTCATGAGCGTTTCCTGTACTGGGATAAATTTTCGAATTGTAAAAGAAATTATAAATTCTCTTATTCATTTGTTCACCCACCCTGATCTAAAAATATTCTGTGTTTTCTGGAATTTTACTTTACATCTTGACGAGTACTACAGTAACAGAGATACCGTTTTGCTGCCATTTTGCTCTGTCTAGGCTTGGCAAGAAGATAATTGTGCTTCTTTTTCCTATCATCTTCCAAATTCATAATCACTTTCTTTTGAATTAAGGTTGCATGTAGCAGAAGGTAAGTGTGTCCTAGAGTTTTGTGAATTGTTTTTGCTCATAGTAGCTAAGTAGACTATTCTTTAAACTGCTTAGAAACCCTTCATGTCACTGTTGCTTCTTTTTATGAAAAAAACATGAAGAAGAGAATAGTGTGAGTGTACAGCAGAGTGCTGAGCTAGTTATGGAGTCCCAAGGATAGGGAATCTGAACTGAAGGGCCAAAATTTGAGATCAGCACCCTTACCTCTGGGGAATAATGTGTAAACTTCTGGATAGAGTGGAGGTTTTCCACCATTAAGAGAGGGCGTTATGTTTAGCAGCAGAAGAAAGTCAACATTAACATTTTCCTGCCAAATTTCACTCAGAATTAAAGTGTCAGAGATTTTTTAAAAAGAGACAAGAAACATCAATAGAACAAAACAAATAAAGGAAAGCACACATTAAAAAAAAAAAAAAAAGGTGGAACAAACTTGAGAGAGTTAACCCAAGCATTGTTCATATGATTCATACTATCTGTGTCACTTATTGGAACATATTTTTTTCTCCTTTTCAAATACCTCCCTTCCTTCCTTCACCTGATAACTGCCTTTTGGTAATGCAAGTGAACCACAAATATGAAAAAGCCTTTCTGCTACCTCGGCCTACTAAATTAGCTGAAGTGATTCACTTGTTTGGTTGTTCCACCCACTGCCATTGCATTCTGCAGCGTGAAAACGATGGATCTGTATAAAATGGCTCTCAGCTTTATTGTCATTTGACTTGGTTCATAAAATGGCAATCAAGACATACCTTTGAAGGTTAGGGTTTAGTAAACTAGCTAAATTAGCTAAAATTAGGTAAATTTTATGGTGTGTGCATTTTTCATAAGACAGAAAGGGCCTAAAATAAATCAGATTTTTTTCATTGAGTAATATTTTCTAATTTTGATCACACATACTATTGATTCACAAATCAAATATCAGATGGTTTCTGTTTGTCAGACAATGATGGAATACATGCATGTTATTCATGTTAGTTTGAAGTTAAATAAGAGAATAAGAAACCACTAATAACATTTCTGACTAGCGTTGAAAACCAGATACATCAAATACTGCCTATTAGAAAAATGTACTTTTAAGTTTCATCTGTATACAACCTTGTTACCAAAATATTGGCTACTGTTGCTGCTTCACAACTGAATTGAGAATGTAGTCCCAGCATGTGGCTGTGACCCTTATTTTCAGGCTGCATTCAGAGTCATCTGTCCCAGGGGCTTTGATTCCCAGAGATTCTAAAGGTATTCACATCTAACACTGATAAAAGGTCCTTTAAACTTCCTGAGTGAAAATTACCATGGTGCAGTTACATAGGTTGGGGGTTGCTTCTTTACCAAATAGAAGCTAACATATATTACTGTAATTATTGTGTAATGATATAAATGCAGCCTGCTCTATCCTGGCACTACTAAGTAAGGCAGATTAGGCTTTTAGACATTTATGAAATGTTCCTGTATCGGCCAAAATGATCAGTTTAAATACTGCGAGGTTTTATGACTTAGAGAATAATCCCTTTTCTAGTTTAAGGTCTGCAGAACAAACAGCAAAATATTTGTGCACAAATGTTATCAAAGTTGTTGAGTACATCCCCAAAAATAAATGGCATTCTGATGAAGAATACCACACTCATGACGAGTACAGTCAATGTCATGAAATTCTTAGGTGACCTGCACTATGAAATTATTTGGAGGATGTTTCTCATTACCTTGTTTAAAACTGTATCTGTATATT
This sequence comes from Eopsaltria australis, assembly GCA_034509425.1. Taxonomy (NCBI): domain Eukaryota; kingdom Metazoa; phylum Chordata; class Aves; order Passeriformes; family Petroicidae; genus Eopsaltria; species Eopsaltria australis. Next base: position 20,317 of record JAVTVJ010002283.1, on the reverse strand, counting down.
AACGTAGTGCATTGCTTCCTTCAAAGACCTTCAGGATGCCTGAATTGCTGGGGTTTTCTCTGCTTCAGTTGGTACTTCTAGAGGGTTTACTCTGCAAAGGACATCCTCCATGATATAGTGTATGATTCCAAATAGCTCAAAGAAATTTTTAGTTTCTTTAGTTTATAGGTGCTTCTAGTTAAGGCTTTGCCACCTAGGAGCATTTTGAACAGGAAGTTATTATTCTATTTACTCTGTGATTAGTGCAATCTAATTATGAGAATTTTGAAACCATTTTCTGGTTTCATTTGATGAAGAAACTTTTCCAGATTTTTAAGAGAGATTACAGCTCTGACTCTTTCTAATGGCAGAAGCGGCAAGCAACAATCTTAAATCTGAGTCAACACGTCAACGTTATAAGAAGCTGCAGATTTCACACAGTAGAAATCAGCATTGTAATCTTTGGGGTGACTGCTGCTGGTCTTCAGAAAACCAGTTAGACACTCTGCTGGCTGTCCTAATTTCTGGCTTCAGTGCCTCACTGAAGTATCTAAAATTATAGAAAATACTTTTCTAGTGTTGTTTTCCTATGTAATCTCTGGCTAGATCTGACACAGAGATATTATGTATTGGTGTTTTGGATCAAAAACTGATGTGTAGTAGAATGAACAGTACTCAGCATTGTACCTAGAGGTGAGTGATGGACTTGGTCTCCACAAATGCATCTCTCTGTTGAGAAGTAGCCTACCAAACAAGAATGCCTGTGAAGCCCTCACTCAGACGATACACCGTTCATATGTCCAGGTTCGCTGGAAGAGCTCTTGGCTATTCATAAGTCTTTCAATAAATCTGTTCCTGGACATAAATTAAAAAAAAACAAAACCAGTCAGTCTTTTGTGTGATGTAGAGTTTTTGTAAGCCTTAATTCCTGTTAGAAACTTCAGGTATGATTCTCTAAAGACCCAAGCACTAGATTGTACTCCAGAAGTTTCAATGGAGGCGGGCTAGCACACATGATTTAGATGTAGGTGCAAACTTCCTCAAAGAATGGAGAACTTGCAATCCTGTTCAGCACATTTGTTTTATAAAGATCAGCTGCGAAACCTGGATCCTGCCCCACTTTCTAGCATGTTCAGATCTGGGGTGTTGTTACTTTTAGGCCTGCATTATGTTTTATGTGATATAATTGTGATACAGCACAACAGGTGAGATTTTGTGCCGGATTTCTTTCCATTTGGGTTGTGAAGAGATCTCTCACCTTTGTTTTGTTGAAAGGCTTTATTTTCTTTTTTTTTTCATTTTTGCTCTTTTGCCTTTCTTGCATAGTGAAAAACATTCATAATTGTAATTGCTTTCTGTATGTCTGCAATTGATGTTATATGTGAAAATATAAAGACACTTCTTAAAATATTCTTAAGAAAATAAAAAATTCTGTGAAGATGAAAACATATGTGAGACTAAGTTCTGAAAATAAACAGCATCCTGAAAGCACTCTGACAGGGTTTTTTTGTATTTTCCATTTTTTTTTCTTAAATTGGATAATTGTTATTTTAAGTGGACTAGCCAGTCATATTTTTCTGAGTTTAGGGAGAGTTATTTAATGACAGCTGTTACTTAGAAAACAACAATCGGGGACTTGGAATGAGGCAAAGAAAACTTGGAAATAAATGTCCTTTACTAGAAAGATACTGCGCAAACTGTAACAGAAGCTTTACTAAATTCTAATAGAAATACATCTACTAGTCAACAAGATGGCTGACCTTGTTATATAAGTAAAACAGGACTTCCCCCTTGTGAACCCATCTGCAACCCTCACATTCCCTGTCTTTCTTCACAGGAGAGGTGTTTTACCCCACTAATTATTTTTGTGACCTGGGTCTGCTCACACAGCCCCGGTTCTGTCTCTTGCTGGGGATGCAGACCTCAACACAACACTCCAGATGGGGTCTCATGAAAACATAGAGGGAGAGAATTATCTCCCTTTACCTGGTGGCCATGCTTCCCTTCATGCAACCCAGGATAAAATTGGCTTTCTGGACTGCAAGTGCACATTGTAAGCTCATATTTAATTTTTCATCCAGCAGTATCTCCAAGTCCTTCTCTGCTCTTGGTCAATTCATCATTCAGTCTGTATTTATAGTGGAGATTGCTGCCATGCACTATCTTGCACTTGACCTTGTTGAGCCTCATGAAGTGCACATGGGGCCATTGATGCTAAGTATAATAACATCATTTACATCAGAATTATTAATTGCCTAACACTAAGGCTGTGAAAAACATTATCTGTGAAAAAAATTGGCCTTTCATGGCTCCAAATCAGTACACATGTTTTTATTTGCCTTGCTGGTTTTCAGCATGAAGTGACTGAAGTTGATATTTTGCCTCCTGGTTGTTTATTTTTGACTGCAGAAAAAAGAATATTCACATAATCTGTAACTAAATTCACCAGAAAAATTTGGCTTGTGCATCCATGCCCACTTTTCATTTCTCAAAGTTAACTATTCATATAACTCATGTGGTGTTTCACATGTCAACAACACGCAGGACCTTGTAGAAGACAGTCTTCTAAACATAGAGAATGAAAGCTTTTTACAGATGCATGGCAAAACACAGAAGTGCATCTCAACAATCCATGGTGGCAGGCAAGGTGCTTGTGAAAAAATGGATATGGAAAAATCTTGAAAAGTCTTGGCAACTTATTGTCCACTGAATGATTTATACATTAATTTAGCAGACCCAACCAAGTAGTTTCAAAAAGTGAACTCCTTAAAGTCAGTGCAGTCCTGATGTATCTTTCTTGTTCACAATTTGGTGTTCAGGGCCTTCCTTCTAATTTCCTTTACAGGAAAAGGGGTATGCTGGAAGAGTAAAAGAGACTCACTTTTCTTCATAAAGCACAAACACAGAACTTGTATTGAGGATGACAGGGGGTCATAAAACTGTGCCACATTTGGGAAAGAGGTGAGAGCAGTAGGGTGAAGAAAGGGAGATGCAAGATGGTGCTATCCTTGCACGTGTAGCCTGGCTTCATGCCACAGTCTGCCTAAGATCTCATGGGAAAAGACAGACCCACAGCACACTTATCTCACAAGTACAGTGCAGAAACCAGAATCTGTCCCAGAAAAGTGGCTATCAAGGGGTGTGAAAATAAAGTAGTGAAGATTATTCAACATTTCGTCAACCGCCAAACCCTGTAGTGAGCAGCTGCATCAAAATTCACATGCACAAGACTAACCCACCCATGGCTCACAGTTGCTTGTTTATGAGAAGACTTGATTCTTAAGGAAAGCAATTCAAACTCTGCTGACTGCTGAGAGTAGCAGGAGTGGATTAGGTCCTCCTCTGAAAATCTCTTTCATAGTCTTTGGTAATTACAGATAAAGGCAATTTGGCAGGGGGTTGCTATTCTTTCTGGCATGAATATTTGCAAGGATTCTAACTCTAACTGAGCACAAATTCACATCTACTTGAGACCTTTGACGGGGGGGACTTGAACTAAGTCCCTTTACAAGCTGGAGCCTGGAGAAATAAATACCAGGGGTTTGGGTTGTTTACATTAAGAGAAGCGAATATTTTAATATATTAAAAGTTGTTAACCTCTTTCAGAGACTACTGGAAACAAGTGACTAAGTTTAAGGAATGAAACATGATTCCCAGCAGCTTGCTTTTCTTTCATATTCGCATGATAATAATTCCCTGTCAAGCCAAACCCTCAGCTACCTTTTTTCCACTGAAAAATCCCCTGCAGTGCAGATAACAGAGAAGGCTAGAAGTACTGCTTACTTCTCCCACTCTTTCTGTGCTCTTCAAGATGAACTTGGCCTTATGGTTGATTTCTGAGTTTTCCTACTCACTGTGTGTACTCCTTGTTGGTAAGAGTTGTCATTTATATCCTGCAGAGATCAGAGGATAAGTGATGACTGTATCTCACAACATGGGCTTACTAATCTGCCACGGTCCTTCCTTGCATGTTAAAGGCTCAGTGCTATGGAATTCTGCAAAGTGTCCATGCTGAGATATGCGTGCAAATGCCATGAGTTTGAATCCCAAAGTAGTTACTTGTGCTTAAGAGAATCTGGAATACTATCCTGAAGATCAGGGTAGACCTGAAACACAAACTGCTATGCAAATCTGTTGTGAAAATATATAATCTCTGGCTGAAAGCTGTTTACCTGCTTTTGGCTGATGGGTGATAACTGGAAAACAAATGAGCTTAAACAACCAAACTCCAAAGCAGGGTCTTGCTGAGGAAACAAGGGGAATTTTCCAAGAGTGTTTCGTAGTCTTCATGAATCATAAGAGCACTAGCTGCATCCAGAATTGCACATTTTATCTGAACATCCCTGGCCATTAGCCAAAAGAAGAAAAACGGAAGAAAAGAATGGAATAGATGTTTTGCCATATGTCTAATGAAAGAACCTATACTTTTCCCAGAGAACAAGTGAAAAGTAAGTGATTTTTTTTTTTATTTCAAAACAGGTAATATGAAGAAATCATGAAAAGAAGAAACTTAGAGACAACTGATAGAAAGGCAGCTAAAGTTTTCTTGGAAGTTCAGTGGTTCTAAGATCAATCAGTTACAGAAATTGAAATCGTGCTAATAGCGAGTCTGTGTGAAGCAAAGTAATGTCTGACAGGTTGTGTGGCATTTCTGAGAGACACATGGGGCAGGTATCCAGCTTGATGAACAAGCTATTCAGTGTGATAAATGAGGCCTGCACTACGACTGCCTGCATTCTGCATAATAGACTTTTTTATTAGCTATCTATCATTAGCAAAGTATCTTTATTGAATGCAATATAAACAGGTTTCCACACTATTTTTCCAAGCCTACCCATACTACTTAGGAATGACTGGAATAGTGTGTGTGTGAGGGAGTGTTGTTTGGGTGTTTCTGTTACTGGGTCTTTCAGTTGCATTTTTAGTTCATAGTCTATTATGAATATAATATTTATTATTGTACTGCCAAAGCCAATTTTTTTCTACTGCTAGATACTCTGTGCACATTTTTCCCTTCTGTGCATGCTTGTAAAGATCAAAATTTACTGGAATTAAATATATAATACTGAAAAATCATTGAATCAGCGATAGTGATAGTGATTAGTGATATTTCTGTCATACTTTTAAAAACATTTTTATATGCCAAATGCTACACAACAGAATGTGTTGTATTTCCACCTATATTTTTTCTGAAAATGTGGTAAGGTTTATTTACTTTACTTTGCTTGTCTCATCTTGTGATCATTTAGACAACTGTGGTACATAAATGACTACTGGATGAATTTCACAGTTAAGTCTTGTGGAGAATGAAGACAGAGAGGATGACTTCAGTAACTTAAAGGAAACTTGTTCCATTTATTTTAGAGTTAACTCAGTATGGGAAAAGCTTCTCTGCTTTTAAAAAAAAATGTAAACAAATTAATGCAGATGCTGCTGTCCTATCCCTTGGATTGTTCAAAATGGTTTGGATTTTAAAAATCAGGCTTGGCAGGCATTTATTCCTGAAGGAATGTATGCTTTTTAAGTTCTGGCCAAAAAGAAAGAAGGGGGGAAGGGGAAAGGTTGTGAAATTAAGAAATTAAAAATGTTAGGAATTCTATTCTTTTGAAGGATACATTTTAAAAGCCAAACCCTGCATTCTGATTTGCACTGAGGACCTGGGGAGTATACTGTCTGAACTCATAAAATACGTGGAACTTCACCTAAGGTCAAATACTCAGAGTACATGCTGCTGAGTGCTAAAAAGCTATCTAGATGTTGACCTTTCTTTTGGGAGCCCTGCCAGCATCAGGGCTAGTATGGGTCTGCTGTGGGACAAAAGGAGAGCCATGGAGAGCACACGTCAGGGCATGTGCTCTCCTTGACCTCACTGGGCCCAGCTGCTCTTTGAATGCTGTTCTGCACCAGTGAATTGAGGGGAAGCTTTATGCTGTCCTTGTCCCCTCATATCGAATTGGGAAAAAGCCATGTCACGCTAGCCTGTAAGAGGGTAAATCTAAACTGAAAGAGAGGAGGTTTAAGTTATACATAATGAAGAAATTTTTTACTGTGAGAGTGGTGAGTCACTGAAACAAGTTGTCAGGAGAACCTTTTGATGTCCCATCCCCGAAAGTGCCCAAGGCCAGGTTGAATGAGGCTCTGAGAAATCTGGTTCGGTGGAGGCTGTCCACTGGCAGGGAGATTGGAAGTAGATGATCCCTTCCAACCCAAACTATACTATAAATTCATGCTGTTGCAGGCATAATTCCTTCATCCCAGTGCCCAGTTGTTCCCCAGAAGACAAAGCCTGCCTGCTCAGACTGTACCAGTGCTAGAGTGTGTGCCCAGGTAGACACAGAGCTATGCCCTTGTGAAATCATTAGGAATTGCTTCAAGACACAAGACATTATTGATGTCATTCAGATGTTGTTTTCCAGCTAAATTCTGTATTCTCACTTTTAATCTCATTTATAAGCTAATGTTACCTTCTAGAAAATAATTTTTAAAGTACAGATGAGAAACTAAGGAGTTGTAGAATCCATACCTCAGTAGGGACAGATAACCCTTTACTTCGGGGAAGAAGGTTGATAGGGGAGTAGGTGATTAGAGATACATATGGGAAAGTTAATGACACAGTAAACATTATGTGTTGGCCTTTTATATTCAGCTATTAATGTTTTTGGGTTTGTTTCTGATTTTTGGACACAGGACCTGTGAAGGGCGAAACATCCGGTACAGGACATGCAGCAATGTGGTAAGTGAAGTATAGCTTTGATATGATACAAACAATCTCATATGATAATCACGTCCATATTTCAGCAAATAATTTGGTAAAGTGATAGTGAGAATACTGTACCTATTGAAACTACTTTCATACAGACAAATCTTTGTCAGTTTCTTGAAAAGTGGAGAGGTTATGGCACAGCCTGATGCTAAAACTGTCTGGAAGAGATTGCAGTCACAGCCACCATAAATAGTCAACTAAACTTCAGAGTCGCTTTTTTTGACCTCCCTTGCAGAATCAAGACATCTTGAGTTCCCAGTAGTACTTAGATAACCAGCTGGTTCACACTGGGTAGTCTGTCAGGCTGGAGGATTAAGCTGTAAAGAATTGAAGACAAGTTAGTAGAAGATATGTGATTCTGTGATTCTATATGTTTCTGTTGACTTGTGCTGTCACAGCATTTTAATTCTGTTGTGTGTCTTAGAAAAGCAGTTTGACATAACCTGTACCAGTGTTTTGGCATTTCTAAAGGCTCTTGCTGGTTTTTTTTTATATGTGGCAAACACAGTTTTCAATACAATAAAATAAGAAACTTCAGCTTCTGTCTCAACAAAGTGAAAGTGTGTTTTCACTGGTGAAAATTGAAATAGAGTCTTTCATATGGAAAGTTTTATTGGGTGCCAAGAATAGTAAAGGCTCTCAAGTTACATGGAGAAATGTCAGTTTTAGCAGTAAAGATGGAAAATGAAATCAAACATACACCGGGCCAAGCTTTCTCATGCCTGATAGGGACATATTCAGGAGCCTTTCAATACATGCTTTGTTTAAAAAGTTTAAAAGTTTAACTTTAAAAAAAGTTTGCTCACATTTAGCTTATCTTCTCTTGAATAGACCACAGTTCATAATGAAAGGAACTGCTTCTATCTGAGTTGTAGTCTCCTATGAAGGAAGATTTCTCTCAGTTTTTCAGGAGTTGGGCTTTGATAATCTCTGTGAGCTGCTTCCAACTCAGAATATTCTATAATTCTGTGATTCCTCTGAAATTTGCTCTGATTGTATCATTTGGGCTCCTGAAATATCTCATCAGTTGAGCCTTCACCTTCCCTAGCTGACAGCAACTCGTGTAGTTAATAAATAGATTTGCTGGCAGATTAGCAGTCCAGTTTTCCTCTGAGGAACTTAGGCTACACCACATCTGTGTAAGGAATGGGAAGTTTGATTTGTGCTAGTCAAGTTGCAGGCCATAGCTCTATGAAAAAAAAAAAAAAAAAAAAAAAGGAAAGAAGCAAAGAGATTCTGTTAAAGGCTAATCAGACTAAAATTAAACTCATTTGTTTTGTTTTGGTTGTGCATTGCATGCACATTGTGACAGTCTGTTTCTGTGTCTGATCTGCCCTTGTGTGTGTTGAGAGCAGTGAGACAGAGTACCCCCTGCTCCCCTGCCATTAGATGTTCCTGGATCACCCTAATGAAAGGCTGGGGCTTTAGCTGGGCTGCAACACTTATTTTGGAATCACTGAGTTTCCAACATAAGGAATATTTCCTTAGATGTTATTTTTAGCTTAGGTTCTGCTTTGCAAATGTGCACCTGAACAGTTTTCCTTCAAAATAAAACCTTACACAGTTCAGTCAGGCAATTCCTTTACACATCTTGTATTTGGCAATACCAGCTCCAGCAGTGAGGTATGCAGCTGCAGAACACAATTATTTCATACCAAGTAATCCAAAATGAAACTTTCAAGCTTTCAGCTTTACTGTGCTGAAATCAGTGGCTGTTCTTCCACTGAAATATGAAGACACAGGACTGCATTTATGATTTCAAACCATTTTTGGGGGGACCGTAACAAATGGCTTGTTCAGTGTAAATCTAAAGTAGTTTAGGAACCCCAGAGTGGCATCTCTGTTCTAAAATCCATTCTGTTACTGAATTGTGCAGCTGTAACACTGAAATACTCTTTGTCTCTTTCAGAATAGTGAAAAAAATATTAAGTCATGTACTTTGTCATTAATGAAGTCTGCTCTTTTGTCTCCACAATCCAAGGCTGCATACACACAAATTGGATCTTGAAAACAACTCACTAAGCTCATAGCTTGTTGTGAAATTCTGCGCTAGACAAGGTCCACAATATTGTGTGTATTTTTTTTAACTCAGATTTTGCCTTTAAAGATTTCATCAAAAAAGACACTGAAAATCCAGAGGATGGAAATTCCAGACTCATGAGACCTACGTTTTCTTCTGTTACATGACAGTCTTTGAAGGCAAAAAAGATCAAATCCCCCCCATTCCAAGCATTCATTACCATTATCTTGTGCATAGCTTGACAAATGATGTTCCTAAAATAACCAGTGTTTTTTTGGTTTTTGCAAGCTGTCTTTCTGTGAATTGATGTGTATTTTTAATGACCATCCTTTTGCAGGAAAGGATGGATAGTCATATATATGAAAAGCAAATTATTTCAAATGTGAAATTGGAGAATTGGAAGAATACTTTTGGAGTCTGGCAATGAACACTTTTTATAGGCACTATCATTTGCAAGATTTTGCTACAGCTGGTTTTAATTCATCCTGAAATCAAATTACAGAAGGGAAAAAAAATGAGATAAAGAAAAAGAGAGGCATGAGGAAAGAGTGGCGTGCCTGTTTTTCCAGTGACCTATATTAATTATTCCAGCGGTGCTGAATAATATTGAATAATAAAGACTGTAGGAAAGACTGATACTGCTGTCTGTAAAGCTTCTAAATAGTCCTTAAAAGACTAAATCCAGTCCAGTATATTTGCCACTTTCATTGCCTGTTGTTGATCAGAAACTGGAAAGATTATGGGTATGAAGCCACATGTGTAAATAGTAAAAGAAGGAATGAGAGAATCTGAAGATGATTTAGGGCTGAATTGCATCTGCTTTTTTTCTTCTTACTATTCAGATTGACTTCAAGCATGTTTCCAGACATTTTAGAATATAATCATGGGAGGGAGAGAGGGAGTAATTTGTTTTTCTTTAGAAAATCAGTCTGAGTGCAATGAAAACATGTTTTTGCAACTATCTGGGTTGTTATACTGAACATTATGCAAAATAAACAAATATAAATCCAAACTCTGAGTAGGATTGTTTTATTTGTTTTTCTTTTTTTTGTTTTTTCTTTTTTTGTTTGTTTGTTTGTTTTTTTGTTTTCCAAGCTAGCACATTCTTTTTTCCTTCTTGTATATGCATTCTTAGTTGCAAGGTGCTCTCCAGCTTTTGTACTAGGCTGTCATGCCACCTCATACACCCTTTCTCTTTTTCAGTCCTTCTGCCACTCTGCTGTCTTTTGCTTTCTCTTCCCTTCATTTACATTAAAATCACTCTGAAGGTTGTTTGTTGGAATATGTACCGTCTATATGCCTTTCTTCTCAATTATCAAACTCCTTCTTGTGGCTGAAAACATTTTAATTTTCCCCGATATTTTTCCTTTCATTTCACTGCTTTCTGAAACAGAAAAAAAAAAAAAGAAAAAAAGCAGAGAAAGGAAAAGAAAAAGAGATGAAACTGACGTTGAAGCTGCACAAGATTACTTGGTCTTTCAACAAGGTTCCCATTAAGTCTAAGACAAAATTTGTAGATTGTAGATCCCATTAATCAGGCAACCAGAGCTTGTAAACACCACCTGCAACTCTTTTTATATATACCTCACTTTCTTCACTTGGCTGAAGTACCAGCTGTAATGTCATCCCCCATTTTTTGGCTTGCATTCAGACAAGCTACTTCCATCCCTGTTTCTTATCAGCTCATGCTGCATTTTGTATACACCAGCACCAATGTTGTTCATCTTGCTTTCTATAAAATAACACTATCTTCTTTCCATGCTCTAAACCCCAGCCTGGAAAGTGTCAAACCCAAACTTCCATATAAGTACATAATTCTCAGAAGCACTGGCTTATGTGTATGAGAAGTATCATGACCAAGTAGGTATTTTCAGACCTACAAGAATGATTAGCAGAGTTTAATTTTTCTACCCAGTGGTGGTTAGAAATGCCATTTTGCAGTCAAACTTCTCAGTTTACATTTTGCAGTAAAATATTTTTTAAAATTAAGCAAATTATAGACAGTACACTTATCTCCTTGCTAATACATAATTTATTTAATGTCAATTTAATTTTTAAGTGGAAATTCTTCCAAACTCAGATCATTTATTGTGACTACAGTCTTTTCTTCAAAATGCTGGATTTTAGTAACATTTAAATAATGGTAATAACCATTATTTCTCATTGAGTGCATTTTAAAACCTCAGTGTGTCATCTAAAAATTGTTTATTCATACTTGGAAACAAGTGCTTCTACTATCTAGCAAATGACAGAAGCTTGGACTTCTGGATTTGCAAATCTTCTCAGCAAGCAGAAGTGTGAATCTATGACAATTAAAAAATAGAACAAAAAACCCCACGTTATGTCCAGTTAATGTAAGTGTATAAGGCAACTTTGTAGCCCAAAAACCTGAATCTCTTCCCTTACAGTAATATTTCATTATTTCTCAGGACTCTGCGTAAATCAGTTTTAAATTCAGTATTTCTGACAATTATTTTTGTTTTAATTTGAACAGCTTATTTTTGTCTCATAATATGGCACCCTCAATTCCTTTAGAAAAGTATGCTTTAATATTATGTACTTACATTAGCTTTTGACCAAAGTTCTTGGAAGTTTTCATGCTGAAATTACATTTACTGTATCTAATTTAAATACTTGCTGTAATATTTAAAAGGGATTAACAAAAATAGAAAAAAAATTACATGGAAGGCTGCATATTGAACAACTTGCCAAAATGGGAACATACTTCCAAAAAAAGGCATTTTTTGTGAAAAATTTATATTATAAGTATTTATAATGACAAATATTAATGGAAGTTTTCATTTATAGTTTACTGACAATTTTAGCTCTCATCTCCACTCCATGTTTATTTAACACAGAGAACATTTGCTGACATATCCCCATTTTCTTTGTTGCTATTATTTTTCTCAAGCTTCTCTCTGTCGGGTAATGCAATGTTTTGGGGTTCTTAGAGAAAGCTTTAGTATGAGCCCCTCTCGATCTAAGCAACTAAGTATGATCCTAAGTTATTTCTAAGTTCATGGGAGTAGACTGTTGAAAAATCTGACTGCAAGAAATGTAATTCAAGCAGAGCACTCAACAAGGCTTCAAGGCTGAGTGGAGTTTCTGTTAAATCCCTAGATCTCCTAAGTCTCTGTGTTTTTATCTAAAGTTCTTATTTGGTCTTAGACGAGCCCCTGCTTGAGGACTTCAGGTTTTCTTTCTCAGTGGGGAAATTGGTGCAGCTGAAAAACAGTGAGTACTTCATGGAACTGGTTCAATAAGCTGTTCTGTCAGATGCTGCACAGAGTAGTCCAGTTGTTAGTCATTTTTTACACAGAGGAAAAGCTCCAGGTATAGTAAATCATTCTTGGCCTCTGCAAATATACAAGCACATATATTGTAAACTGTTTTAAAGTTCCTCAACTGTTTCCACCTATCACAGCTTAGATAGGATCTTCTACATTTCACCCACTAAGTAAACTTTAAAAAGGCTGACCCTCTTTTGTCCCGTGAAATCTGATCTACCTATAACCATCAAGGGACATCTGGGATTCATCTTATCTTTTCCCCTGGATTGTTGATTAATAGAAATTGTTTTGAATGGGATTCAAATATGGCAAAACTTCATGGACCTTATGAATTACAATAGGGTAAAATAGGAGGTCAAGTTTAAAAAAAAGAAAATGTCTGTGAGGAAGAAAATGAAGGCATAATAAAATGGGCCACATTACGTGCCTAAGAAGTGAGGATGAAACTCCTGCATATATTTTTAAATGGATTTCATAGATCAAAGGGGTTTTTGATCACCTTTAAAATTATATATCTTTTCATTGCAGTAGAGGAAATCTTGACCTGATAGGATGAATAGAGATTATAGGTATCCAGCGCAGGCTCAGTGTTTCAGCCATATCTCATGAGCCTTTGTGAGCTAAAGGCCGTAAAAGACTCACCTAGGACTCACAGAGTTAAACAAGGAACAGTTGTTTCCTATTCACTGGAATTTTTTTGTCCCTAAAAAGTCTTAATGAATAGGAAGTTTGAAGATACATGGTCTGAGATGAAACTTTCAAATTTATTAGTTCTTTCTGATTCTTCAAGGAGTGCAATGGCAGCAGTTTTTCATATCTGCAGGGGCCGATAGATAATTTCCAAAAGAAAACAAAACTGGTAAGACTTGGCTATGGTACCAAGGTTGGAATAACCTGAAGGAGGACTGCAGTAGTTTTGTGCCCAGGTACCAGGGGTGCCACATTCTCCAAGCCAGACACAGGCCATGCAGATATGGCTAGCAGAATTCCTCACAGAACTACATAGCCCATGCAGAGATGCACTGCCTCGCACTCACTGCTACACTGACTTGGCCAGTGATTTCTGGCTGTCTCAAAGTGTCTGTCAATCTGCTGTGTAGGTAGACAAGCTGCACACTGTTACGCAGCTCCCAGAATCACACCCTTAGCTGGAGGAACATGTAACTTCAGTCAGGCCAGTGAAGCAGAGCTAGCTGGCTGCTGTAGAGGATCCCCTTCCCCTAAACAACCATGCATATACCAAAAGCAGGCTGATTTTTTTCAAAGAAGACTTTGTGGAGTTAGTGTATAGTTTCTCTTGTCTGGGAGCCAGCAGTGCAGAAGTAAGGCACAGCAACACTGTCTCAAAACAGCAAGTGGCCTTATCTAAAGATGTGCAAAGTGTTTAGAAGAAAATAGCAATTTACTACTTGAAAATATATGCAAAAAACCACTGGTTTTGCCTTATCTTCTATTTCAGCAACTAGAATACTTACTTATAGGCTGAGAGCTTATATCTGTCTTTGATTACATTTTTTCACAAATCTCAGCATGAAGAGGCTCTGATCCCCATTGACATATAATAAAAACAAAAAATAGTAAATTTAAGATAAAAACAAATAGATGTGCAAAGTTCTGTGCAGTCCCTAAATATTCTGTCTCAGTGACCTGTATCATGGTAATATTCAGAATTCAGACCATAAATTTTCTCAACACTGTCGTTTTTGGTATAAAAAAATATTATACAGCTTGTGAAGGTGTTATGCATGTACGTGCAAGTACTTTTTCTTTCTTAACCAGAAGGAAAGATCCTTCCTGAGGGAAAGACATCTCCGAGGCCTTCAGGTAGATTTAGGATTCAGGATTTCAGCAGGAGAAAAGTTACTGTACCAGGTTGTGACCCTTTTTCATATCTGTGTGCCAAGATAAGTATGTGTGTGTGTGTTTCTGACTGCTTGCATATATTTTTAATCACTTCAAGTTTCATATGAAAACTTTTTTAAACACAAGCTCTGCTATTTAAATCAATTGTTTTATTTTGACCACAATATCAAAGACTGGAAGTATTTAACATCAGTCCTGGTCACCTGCCGTGTCCTGAAGGCTTGTTATATTGGAGAACGTTTTTTATTTCTGTGATTTAAAAGTAAAATCCAACACAACAAACATAGTATTGAGTTCTGTACAAAGCAGGATTATGAATTCTGTATGTTGTGTGCTTTATTGGGCCTTTTTCTCTTTGTAAAAATAAAGCTGTAACAAGCCAGGAAGTTCTGAAGGTAGAGCCAAGCTTGAACCAAACAAGAGAGCTGGCTTGGATTTCTGCAACTGAGCCTTGGCTTGGGTATCTGCCAAGCCAATAGACCTGACTGCATTCATTTACAGACAGAAAAATTCAGAGAAGGGTAGGCACCAGAAGATTTTGTGGCAGGAAATAAGGCCACTGTGTTCTTCTTTTCTTGTTTGAAAATAGAACTAAACCAGATCTTGGGTCAAGCTGTAACTGTCTTGTTGTTCATCCTCTGTATAAGAGCAGGACATAAAGACCACTTTTTCTCTAATTACAGAGCTGTAGAGGAATAATGAATTTCCCACATATTTTTCTGCCTGATTCAGTGTCCAAACTTTGTCCTGTGTCAAAAGGTTGCCCAGATCATAAAAAGTGCCTGATTGCCCCTTTTTCTTTATATTTTAAAATCAAACTTAAATACTTGCAGCTTTTTTTTTTTTCATCTTCTGTAACATGTTGATAGAAAAAGTCTTCTGTCTGAGTCCTCCAGCAGCAAAATACCATGGCTTGGACTTTCAAAAAGGAAGAATGAGCTCTGGGTTATTGCTCTTTGATACATATTTTTCTAGAGCTAGATTTAACCCACATCCTTTTTGCTCTTGTACCTTAATCCATTGAACCTTTTGTAACAGGAAGACTATTGCCTTCTACTTAGATCACAAAACTTTTGGCTGGAGTCTGACCCTTTACTTTTGGGGTGTATCAGATTCAAATACAAAG
This sequence comes from Eopsaltria australis, assembly GCA_034509425.1. Taxonomy (NCBI): domain Eukaryota; kingdom Metazoa; phylum Chordata; class Aves; order Passeriformes; family Petroicidae; genus Eopsaltria; species Eopsaltria australis. Next base: position 5,276 of record JAVTVJ010002283.1, on the reverse strand, counting down.
TGAATTAATCGAAAATTTGCTCACATGCTACAAAAAATTAGATGGCAATCTGTGGATAAGGCCACAGCTTGTATGTGTGTATAGTTCACAACAAGAAATGTTTGGAGTGTTGTGATCCAAGGTTATTCAACATTCAAATAAAATAGCTACAATCGTATTCCAACTGTGAATGAGAGGCCAGAAAGGCTAAACTGTTTTTAAGTCAAGGGCTTACAAATGATAAATTCATAGCCAAGACTGTGCCATGTTCCTTTGAGAGGAGATTTGAAGGCTTAGTTTTTAACACAGATTTTATTTTAGATTTTAATTATAAAAAAGGATCCATTAATGTAATGAAGTGACATGTAACCTCCAAGTCTTTCATACTCAAAGCTGTAATAGTTTGCCCTTTTGAAAAAAATGCAGAGAATTGTTAGTGAATGAAGTAAAAAAGATCTGAGAAACATAGGTGATTATTTAAATCTAAGAAGAGATATTTTCCCTCAACAGCAATAAGTCTTTCCCGACTGGGAGCATAAGAAGTCTGTGAATAAAGTTGTCATTAAAGATTGTCATTAAAGATTGTCTAATAGGATGAGGTAGTTTGAGGGCAAACAGAAAGTACAAATATCCTGTCAGTGTACTGTCTAGTTATGTGGTTGTGCATACATCAAAAACTTTTCCTACCAGGTCTATAATCAACATTTAGGATTTTCTGATAAAAAAATATTGTAGTCCCCAAGCAGAGGGTGTAACAACTGTTCATTTCATCTGGTATTTTTTCAAATATCATCAAGGAGCAAATTTCCTTATGGCATGTAAGGTGTAGGACTCTGGGATCTTAATAATCTGAGGCAGTCATATTGCCAACATTTGCTTTTTTTTTTGTCTCAGTTCTTATGATGTTTAATGTTTTTTGTAAAGCTTAGCTCCTGTATTCCTGTAATTATGCAAGAAATTCAAGTTACTTCTAAGAAAACCCTGGTGAATCCCTAGTCTTTGTGGTTGCTTGCACAAGAAAACTTGAAATATCATTCTTCAAGGATCAAATACTGGAAAGGAAATAAAAAGAACTCATGTTTATTTTGCCTGAAGACTCATGATTTTAAAGCTCCTCTTGGTCTCTTGAGAACCTGTCTAATGTTCTTCAGTGCTAAGTGGTAGCAAGAAAGTATATGGGGTAAGAAAAGCCTATAGTGAATATGGGGTAAGAAAAGCCTAGCATTCTGGTCAACAACATAGTTTATGCAGTATGAGTGGTCTTTGGTAGACTGAGTTCAGTGTTAGATTTATATGTCTCACAAGTCTCCTGAAGAATTTAAAAAGGGGGTTTTTTAGGTCTTCTCAGTTGCAAGTCCCTAATTATGTGAGTAATGAAATCTTTGGTTAAAGAAATGCAGATATGTATCAAATGCTTCTGATTCCTGTTGCTGTAGCAACTGATTTATGTCACTGAGGCAAAAAAATAAGCTAATGGCAAGAGCTTAAATAAAGAAACAAATCACATAATTCTTTTTTCTTTCTCCTGAAACAAAGGAGAAAATCTGTCTGAAAGAGAGGGGCTGTGCACACACGCTTCTCCACATATATGCACAAGTAGAACAAGATCCAGCAAGAGCATTGTGACCCTCTTTTGCTTAACCACAAGGCTGTGGGTAAGACATGTACAGTGCGTTTCTTATTTCCCATTTACATATGGTCTTGGTGTTCTTTCAATACTTTCATGGAAAGAAGAAAGAAAGGTATAATTATCTGTTGAATTATGTGTAGCTGTAGCTATTTCAATCACTCTTTTTCGTCTAAACAGAAACTCTCTACATCTGGCAGCTGTGGAACACAGCCAGGTGCGTGATACTTCAACTGGCTGTCCTGACTAGACCTGCTGATCTTCTCCTCTTTCTTTTCTGCAGGACTGCCCCCCAGAAGCAGGTGATTTTCGTGCCCAGCAGTGCTCTGCTCACAACGACGTCAAGTACCAGGGGCAGTTGTATGAGTGGCTTCCCGTCTCTAATGACCCTGACAACCCATGCTCACTGAAGTGCCAGGCCAGAGGAACAGCTCTGGTTGTGGAGCTGGCACCAAAAGTTCTGGATGGGACACGGTGCTACACTGAATCCCTGGACATGTGCATCAGTGGCTTGTGCCAAGTAAGGAGAGAAGCCCTGCCTCAACCCCTCTCCTCATGACTCCTCTCCTCAGATCTCTCTCACATGCTCACTCCCTTTCCTCCTTCATACTTGTGTCATTTTAGGGTCTTTATTTAATCATCTGTTTCTGTCCACTTAAATTAATTTCTTTTACTATTTTTTGTGGGGGATGGAGAGTGGGGGTACAGGGGAGACATGTATAATCTCAAAGATTATTTTCTCACTTTATGCTGGTTCCTTGGGGTTCTTTTGAAGGATTTTATTATCTGTGTTTGAACTGTTTTCTATAGTTACCTACAGTAGCATATCGATATGAAGCACCCGAAGAAAATGATGTTGTAGCTTTTAATCTGGATACACCGACATTTTCCAGGTCTATCAAATTATATTATCTTTGAGGATTATTGCTCTCTGTAAATCAGAAACCCACATGGCAGTAGATGAGGCACAGTGTGTGGAGGTCTCTTGGTCATACAACCAATTTATTTGCATCCTACTTTTTTTTATTACCTTTGTATTTTTATCTTTGCTCCTGTTAAATTACTTACTCTATCTACAACAGACTTTATTCTTCTGAACTACATGCAGGCTACTGGTTGATGAAGGGAAGGGCTTTTGCACCATCTCTGTAAGGTTCTGAGCACACCTAAGTCTCAGAAACAGTTGAGTGCAGATTAATGTTTCATTGCACAGTCACCTTAAAATCTATGTAGACTTGAAGTGTTGCTGGCGTTCTAGTGTATTTTCAACCACTTTATTTTTCTTTGGAAACTTTCCTCCCTGTTTCTTTTCGCTTTGATTTTCTGTTCTGAGCCAGAAGCTGTCCTGAAGTAAATGAAATAGAATAGATAATTCCTGGGCTAATCTTGTTTGTGATGTGAAGAAGGCAATCATCTAGACCTCTGGTCCTCAATCGAGGGCATACATCTCAAAATTCTAGACTGCCTAATGAGACAGACTATTTTTAGTCATGTTTTCTGTTTTTAAATCTTCTAAAAACATGAAGCACAAAAATCGGGATGAGAAAAAGATTCAAAGCTTTTTGCATATAGTGGCCCAGAATTTAGGAGAAGGCTGATTTCTGGCTTAGCCCAAATATGAAGCATACCTTTTCTCAGGAAAATTTTCCCTTAGAAACAGAGTTCTTAAGCATCTAGTACTAAATCAAACTCATTTGCATTCTCATGACAATTCTTGCTTGGAAGTCTGAAGGTAGCTGCACTGCTAAAACTATAAAGACTGTTGTTATTTCTCTGTGACTTGAGAATAGACAAATATACTAGCACTAGTGTCCCGGAGTCCTTGACTTTATATTTTCTGTGTTCTTCAGCATTCATTTTCTTCAACAACTTTGCCATATATTTACAATTACTGCATTTTTGAAGATGACAAAAAAATCTTGAGATTTTGAGCTGAAACCTTTGTTTTGCATGCTGGTCACTTAGTAGTTAAAGTCAGAAGAGACGTCTGATTCTATTCAGGGAAAACAAAGCAAATTTTGTGTATAGAACAAGCTGTTTCACTGGATCTTTGATTCAAGAAGGAGTATGGTTAGAGATTCTTAAAAATGTTTTTCATTTTGTTTACGGAGATAGAGTTTTGGAAAAGTTATACAGTAGCTGATTCAGATGCACTTAAAGGCATAGGCCAGTACCCATGACTGTGATAGTTCAGAAATCATGCAATCTGCGAGCACCTTGCCTCTCTCTGTATAATATAAACATACCTGTATTTTTCCAATGAAGAGATGTATAACTTGCCTTTGTTCTTTGTGTGAAACACCTAGGAAATTAATAGGAATTAATAGGAATTAATTTCTGAACATAATTTTTTTTTCTCTCAGTGGTTTTACTCTTAAATGCATAGTGACACAGACCAAACAACAGCATTTTTCAAACAAAAAAAAAACTTAGTATGTTATGTGTTCTATTTCTTTCTAATAGTCTTGTTTCTCCTGAACATTTTAAATTCCTTTCTGTAAGGATTTGTGTGTAATTTGGGTCTCGTTTTCTTTCTCCTTTTTTAAAAGAAATACAGATTACTTCTGAGATCTTTGGGTCTCATTTTGTGTTTACCTCAGCTTATAATAAGGCCCACTGGTATATTACAACTAGCTCAAACCTCAATGCAGAAGTCAATAGAATGCTCTTTAAGGAAACAGTGATTTGAAGTTCCACATTATGAAATGTCTTTATAATAGAATTAATGGGTAAACCAAGGACAACATATTTAAAACTTCCAGTTTCTAGTTTAATTTTCCCTGTTTGTAAATTAAATTCCTGTACTTCAAATCCTTTTTAGGGTTTTGAGAGTATAAGGAATTTCTGCATACAACAGTTGAAGCTGCAGAGTTGGGGAATGGTGGGTTGATCCTGGCTGGATGCCAGGTACCCACCAAAGCTTCTCTCTGCAACCAGATGAGGAGAGAAATTATAACTGAATGCTTATGGCTTGAGATAAGGAATGGGAGAGGCCACTCACTGATTACCATCAATGGGCAAAACAGACTAGGGGAAATTAGTTGAATTTATTGCCAATAAAAATCAGAGGAAGATAAAGAGAAGTGAAACAAATCTCAAAAACATCTTCCCCCCTACCTCTCCCTCCTTTCCTCTTCCTCCTCCCTGTGAACAGCAAAGGGAGATGAGGAGCAGAGGTTACAATCAGTTCATCACACATTGTTCCTGCCACTGCTCAGGGTGAGGAGTCATTCCCCATCTTCAGTGTGGGATCCGTCCCAGGGGAGGCAGTTCTCCATGAACTTCTTCAGTGTGAGTCCATCTCACGAGCTACAGCTCTTCATGAACTGCTCTAATGTCGCTCACTTTCCACAGGGTGCAGTCCTTCAGGAACAGCCTGCGCCTGCTTTTATTTGAAATCAAGCTTATTCTTTGTCATCACACTTCACATTATCATAGCAACAAAACCAGGAAATTGGCTGCACTGAGCAGCCAATGTGTTAGAATACTGATTAATCCACTCTGTTTCATGCAGCTCACACCTCGTGTTTAATCTCTCTGAAAATGAAACAACGTGGGTATTTTCTCTTCCTTCCTTCCTTCCTTCCTTCCTTCCTTCCTTCCTTCCTTCCTTCCTTCCTTCCTTCCTTCCTTCCTTCCTTCCTTCCTTCCTTCCTTCCTTTCTTTCCTT